>VJOZ01059743.1:11550-30578 GCA_009801055.1 Stichopus horrens
AGATAGGCAAAAATTTTCCAAATTGGAGGGGGAACCCCCTCCCCTTAGACCTCTCCCCAGGACACAGGTCAATAACCTGTTGTGCCCCCCCAAACATCCAGCCCTGGCTATGGCCCTGACTAGGGATAGTATACTCCAAATAGGACAACTAAGCTTGTGACCATAAACCTTTTGTGTTTATGTTACTCCATGATACTCTTTAAGCCTATTGAATCTGTGTTACTGTAGACAAAACAGATGTTCTTGTCGATTGACAAAGGAGGGTGTGTAGATTCTGATGTCTCTTTTTACATCTCCCTGGTAGGACCGTGCCCTGTATGTATCTTTCCGGAGAAAATGCACTTGCAGGAATTCTACGCACTCAAACAAGGAAACTTGGTTTAACTTGATTGAAAACATTTATTGTTTATCATTTGGTTACAGCTTGTCTGGAACTCACTCCAATTATCATGCACATGCTTGTTAATTACAGTTTGCCTGTTATTAATACTTTTTTTTTGTTCCTTTGAAAATGTAAGGATTTTGGTCATTAATTTTAATTATGATCATCTTTATCAACAAACGTCTCAACAATCAGGGTCGTTCATTTTATAGTATGTCAGCTCTTTGCATAAAGGAGGTTTACAGTGGCTTGGGATGTCACGTAATATATGAACAGTTGTATGATGTCTTGAAAATCACTCTTTAGTAAATTACCTGCTTTATTGTTCATGTCAGTCAAAACTATGATGGCTTAATTGCCAGTGCTACTTTTTGCCGTGACCTTTTTGCATAATTTAAAATATGTTGCTGTACCTTTATGAAGCAAGTCATCCTTCTATCAGCTTAAAATGCTGCAGCACAGTACATCATCTGTCAAGTAGCCTGCATGTTACATACATGTAGCTTAATGCAGGCCTACAGTACATTGCTGCACTTGACAACTGCATCAATCACATACTTCATTTCTGCTGCATGTAGATTCAGTTTTAATTCTAGCCCTATTCAGGATGAGCTATTGGTCACTGACAACTGTATGTGCTCCTCGTTTAGAGACACCAAATTTACTCATATTGCAGATATATTCTACAGTATCGCATTAATGTGGTTTGCATGTCAAACACTGTGCAGCATGGCCTAAAGATTAATGTAACACACTATGTAGCTTCAAGATAACAATGACTTAAATTTTAATGCCTTGAGGAGTATTTTTAGATTGAGGTTCTTTTAACTATTGTCTATACAACCCTGTGTAATGATGCTGATAAAGATGCATGGCACTCCGCTTCTTGTGAACAGTCAACTATGTGAATGTGTGATTTTGTGTATGTACATTTATTGCCATAGGTGTTCACTGACTTGCAGACAGGATTTTTCAGATGGATTCAATTTGGAGATATATGCAGTCCAAACTTTGAACATATCATTTCATTTGTTTTCTCTAGAAATGTGTCTTATTTACCAGTAGCAGATTTAGCCGAACCCATACTGTATTTAAACAAAATTTGCGGAATTAATATAAATTACAAATTATGCAAAACTTCTCATAAAGAGGACATAGATACAGTAGGCAACTAAAACATTTTAACACCTTATAAATTTCTCAACATTTGATTGGAGGATTGGGGATCACATGTTATACTGAAGACTATTGCACGGCTGACGTCACAATCACTGCGGTGTACGTATGCCGCAACTCAATAAATCAATGCAGCTTTGGGGATCGTACATTGCATATCGTACGTTCCTTGGTTCAAATTTTGACCAAGGCTAGGTCTATTCTAAGTTTTAAGGTGGTATATAAAACAAAGATTTAACGTTCTATTCAACTTGGCTTTGCCTCGTTGAATAGTACGTTCAGTTTTTCAACTCATGAAAATTATTCAGACTATTGCNNTTCATTATTTGTATATTAATGAATCGTCAACCATTTTGTTTAAAATTTAGTTTAATGTCATAGGTCATGCTGCAAATTAAGGCTCAGTGCAGAGGGTAACCTTCAAAATGGCTGACAAGTACCTCAGGCTGGTTACTGTATCTTTCTCCTCAGATTTAGAATTCAATGTTTAGCTATTAATCCCATGTAACAATATATAATATACCAGCCAGCTATGAATAGTTACAAAAGTAAAAAGTTCCATTCTCATTCAGCAGTTTATCAAGTGGCTTGTAACATNNAGTTTATCAAGTGGCTTGTAACATACACTGCAGGCAGCTAGTAAATTGTCACTAATACCGCATCAGAAGCAACTGGATTATGTCTGGTAAATTGCTGTCTTCGCACGTACAGTACATCATGCATGTACGTTAAACATACTGTGCTTTATGTGTCATCTAGCTGCTATATCATTCTGATCGAGATAATCATTTTTGTATCAGTGACCAGGAAGTGTATTTTTTTTATTCAGAATTTTAGAAAGTGTAGCATCTGGTAGGCTATACTGTATGACAGTGTATTAGCTTTACTGGGTCTGTGAGGATCTTCTGTAAGTACAATCTTGTTTGGTTGACAATTGTAATAATATGATACAGTAGTATAGAGGTTTTTCACATCCATGTTTATTGCATCTTCAAGGTTATAGTAAAAGGTAAACCGACATCAGACGCCAGATGTGTGTCAAAGAGATGACAAGGTGGTAATGACAAGTGGCCTAGCTCCTGCTGCAGCTGCATACCTATTGTATATGGCATGCAGGTGTTCATGACGCAATGTTGCATAGTATTGCACAATAATACATAACTTTACCTAACTTTGCAGAAACGAAATATTACAGATTTGCATAACATTACAACAGTGACACATTGTCACCTGCCTAGAAATTTTCCACCAAATTTGAAAGGTTTTGTAAGCTTTGATTTACTGTAGCAACTCTAAAGCATGGAAACACATTATTAAAAATGCCATTTTTTACTGGACATTGCAAACATGTAAACATATAGGTCTTGCACATGTATGTGTTTATGGTTTCCATCATAATCGTAACTTTTGTCATCATGCAGTGGTGTATGTGTATATATGTGTATGTTTGTGGTGTCTCCCTTGTAAACACATATCTCAAAAGGCAATATTGGACAGATCTCGTATTTAGTACATACTGTAGGTACACCGCATTAAGTGCAATAACTGTACTGTTTTTGGTGGAGGTCAAATGTCATTTGGAGTCAACAGGGGTCAAATTGTGACAACGGTGTAAAAATGATATCTCAGGAAAGAAAGCTTGGACATATGTCATACGTTGTATGTAGGTGCACCACAAAAAGCGCAAGATCATTATCGATTTTGGTGGAGGTCAAACATCATTTGTGTTCAACAGGGGTCAAATTGTGAAGACATTATTTCTTGAGAAGGCAAGCTTGGACAGATATTTCATATTTAGGTGTACCACATTCACCACAAGAAACTTTTGTGTTTGGTGGAGGTCAAAGATCATTTGGGGTCAACAATGATCAAATTGTAAAACTTTGTAAACACAGTATCTCAAGAAGGAAAGTTTGGACAGATCTCATATTTAGTATGTAGATTTATCCTATTGAGTGATGGATCCATCTTTGGTGATGGTTGAAGATCATTTGAGGTCAACAGAGGTCACATTGGGCAATTCTTGTGACCATCATATCTCAAAGAGGGAAGCTTGGGCAAACCTCATACTAGGTTTGTATGTGTATCTCATTGAATGCAAGAATCGTAGCATTTTAGTAGAGGTCAAATGTCATTTGAGGCCAATAAGTGTGAGATTGTAAACACCTTGTTAACACGATATCTTAAGCAGGGAAGCTTGTACAGATTTCATAAGAAGCAAATTGTAGCTTGTGACACATCCTAACGCTGTAGTGTCAGACTTAGGAAATAAATGCAGGTAACTGCATGGTTGAAACCACAATTCATTTTTGTAATTCTAGTATTCCATGCAATCTGGACTGCAAAAAGGTGCCAGTGTGTGCACTCTGCAGTGATGAATTTTCTGCACCCTATTCATGATTGTCAACACCAGCTGTTGAATATTTTTGACTGAGGGTGTCCTCATTGGCATTAACACTTTTATTAGCATTCTTTGAAATAAGAGCCAACAGCTGAAAATGACAAGACATGACTTCATACTGTACATAATGACTAAGACTGCAGAAATCTTTCAAGATTGTCAAAGTGGTCACAACACTTAGAGTGAATTATGAAATGGGAATGACATATATTCTAAAAGGAAAAATTGATATAACTGCTTTTCTTGTAGCACCAGTTTTATGCAATGGAACAAAACCATATTTTCAGGTTATCCTGTGACTTCTTATCAATGTTAAAATGTACAGGTAAAATATGAAATTGCTCCCATTTACAGCATGAGTTCCTATCAGACTGCATTTGCGTCCTCCCAGAAAACTCGACATGCTGGAAGTGCCAAAATTGTAACACACATGTATGTATGCATCTTGCAGAAGATTCATTGCTTTCATGGACAGTGGTAGAAAGTGATAAAATGAAATGCATTGATAATAGAAGTAGCTTGTTCCTCATAATTTTGCAAGTATTAAATGGAAGCTTATTGTGGTCTTTAATTTTCTAGATGTGTTTCTGAGTGGCAAACAAGCTTTTAAATAGACTTTATATGAAACAGGAAGAAAAGTGTTAAGTTACATGCAGGTGAGAGGATTGAAATACTGTAGGCACAACCACTTGGGATGGCAGCTTGTAATTTAAAGCTGAATTGTATTCTTAACCAAAGCTAGACGGATTCCAAATCAACCAGAACAAAAGACTGATTCCAAATCAACCAGAACAAAAGACCTTAAAATTACAGATTAATGCTCCACACATGCAGTAGGCATGTATTAAAGATGAGTTGACTTGAATACGGAGGTGCTACTGTGCTGTATAGAAAATAAGCAGAATGAAAACAAGTTTCTTAGATATAGATATACTGTAGATATTTTTCATTCAGTTTTCTGCCTCACTCATGTCATGTATCCCCGTCTTATTGTCTTAGTACTGATCTTTGTGCCTGGGTCTGCATGAAGGACATGTACGGTATATCACATCATACAACTGGCATCCTGTCTGTGCTATCACAATTTGTAAATCTACGGTACAACATTGTTCATTATTATTTTGAAATCAATACAAAGGTATTTAATACCACAGTGTTCCTGTAAAAGTATGAAAATCTAACCAACAAAAAAAATGACAGTTATTAAAATGAAGAATTATGATCAGTTTTAATTCAACTTTAAACTTGGAGTGTAGGTTAAAGTTAGATATTTTGAACTACATGTCTGCCCCTACCCCTTCCATATCTGATTCATACTACAGATGTTATCATCATCACTTAACTTTAAATGCAGAATATTGACTGTAGTTTAATTCAGGTCCAATTAAACTATCAGCTAGAGGAATCATTCCTAGCTCTTTTCTCTTTGAATGAAACATATACTGTATTGTGCTTTATCTGCTATGTCTGATATTGTACATTGCTGACATGTAGGAGATAAGTTAGTGTAACTTAGCTGTACAGATCTGTTGCCCATGCACTGTATGATCAGACAGCTGGTGAGAATGTGCTTGATATGTACAGTATTATGATATTGCATGACATAGGATGGCTATGATTTTATGAGAGTTTGAGAGCAAAGTTTCTTTTAAGAGCCTTGGGGTTTTAGTCTAAAACAACAAACAGTCCATAACAGGGCTGGAATTTGACAGTTTCTAGATTCGTCTAAGATGAGTGATGCTGTTGGACAATCAAACCCTGCACCTTCTCTGTTTGTGGGATGGATGATTGCCTTTCTGAAGAAAACCATCAAATTGGTGATGGTTTGTTGGTACCTACCACAACCATCCTCCATTAGTGTATACATACTGTAGCGATTTGGTATTAACTCTGTACTAACAAGGGAGTGTATGTGTTGTTTGGGAAACATAATCATAATAGGCTGTCAAGGGTTGTTCAATTTGATTGCAAAAAACACTTAGTTTTATGTCTTTTGGGTTGTCTTTTTTTCTGTCCAGTAAAACCAAAATGTAGTATGGGAAGGAGTCTTAAGCAGGTTGTTCTAAGGACAGCTTAGAATTTTGTTAAAAATCAGTCCTAAATGTTGTAGGCTATATAAACTGGTTGTGATATTCATTTTACCGAATATTGATTAGTACACTGTAGGTTTATCAGTTGTTTCATGCATGGCCTCTTGAATGGCTTTTAAAATTGAATGTTTGGCTGTAATCATGTTCAGTCATATAAGCTATTGCATTCGTGGAAAAGATTTACCCCATGTGCTCTAAGCTACTTGTCAAAATCAACGTGTGATTTGGACAAATTTATAGTTTACTCGATTGTGAATGTTGCATTTGAACTGTAGCTGGAGACAGGAAATTGTTCATGTTATCCTCACACACACATACACAATCATTGTGACTCATTATGTCTTTTTTTGTGTCCTTTACCTACAAGTAATACATACTGCATGTAGTCTCTACCAGTCCACATTTTGTAATGTATCTTTACAATAAACCCAAGGGAAATAAAACATCATCTCATCACCTCATCTTTAGATTTTTTTGTCATATCTAGTTTCCCCATATATATATCGAGTCACCAGATGAATTAACAGACACATACAGCTAGAATAGTGGTCATATACATCATTGAATAAAAACTCACTCACTGTAATCATGATTGAACAAATTTATTGAGATCGATTCACCATATTGTCCTGTTGTTTGTAGGGAGCGACGTCTCTCTGTTTTCACATCAAAATTTCTAATCTTCACAAGCCGTTGTTTTTCAGCAGGCTGATCATTGATCTAGGCTGAATTGTGTACAGTAGGAAAGTCTAGTATTTCTGCATTTATGAGTGCATGCAGACTACAGTAATATAAATCTCTGTTGAAGATTACATGTACAGTTCATCTTTGGGTTGCAGGTGATTATGAGGCCCTGCAGTTTGGCTCCACCTCCAGTGGGTGCATAATGACTGGTCTCTTGTAATTTTATAATGTCCAATCTACCAGTGCTTAAGTACTGTTGTCTAGTAACTTTTTGTGGTGCTATGTCATCATTGCAGTGCTATGTATTTTACATTGCAGTGTGGCTGTTTCTCCATTTTAAATTCCCAATACTGTAGTTTGACCCACAAAAACTTTCAAGTTCATGGCTCATATACTGATGGCTGTTTTAATATTTATATGTTGCTTTAAATCTTTGAAACAGCAATTTGCCACCATAACCGTGATTTTTAAAGTATATTGTAGTCATGGTAATATACTGTACTATTCCTACAGACATTAGCTTACTAAGTCGATTCCTATTAAGAAAATGATGAGACAAAAAACCCTCAAGTTTCTTTTTGCATTCTTGGAAGCTACTTTCCTTTGCATAGTTAAGATAAGCTCTTCTCATATTACTGTATGAATATTTAAATTTTAAGTCAAGTCTTTGAGTGAGGGGACCATGTTTCTGAAGTTTTAAATTAGTAGGCGACTGGTTATTTCCTATTCCACTTGTTTGTAAAGGTGTCACTCATTTACCGTATTTTTGTACATGAAATGTACAGATGCAACATATGGGAGAATTATTTGCAAATGAATCTGTTTTTAGTGTTGCAGATAAGTATTTCATTGATAAGTATTTGGTTGAATTGGAAATAGTGGTAGTATGTGATTTAAACTGGCTAATGGTCATTTGCTTGCAAATTTTATCAAGTATACAGTAATTCATATGTATAAGTGCAAAAAGGGAAGTGAATGTCTTTAGTGTGATAGTTTGTGTAAATATTATATTACAAGCTTACTGCATAGACATGACAAAAAAACAAAATAAGTGTTCCCATCAAAATACCTGCTTAATTTGCTTTTTGTTAATTAGTAAGTCTGTGTTTGTATCTGCAGGAAACAGCAGAAGCCTGTGGGATTAACTGCATGCCAACATTTCAGTTTTTCCATAAAACCAAAAAGGTAGGTATNNCTACTTCAATCTCATTAAGAATGAATGGAAATCCCAAACCATGAAATTGATTGTTATTTTTCCCAATAAAAAATCTAGTTTTTGTGTGTGGTTCATTGTTCAATACAGAACGTGTACTGTAGTAACATGAAAAGTTGAAAACTTTGCATTTTGTTGCACAGTCCTTTGTACATATTTTGTGCATTTTGTGGTTCAGATAAAAGAATACTGTAATACAGTGAAAGAGTGTTATGGAATCCTCGTAGTGTAATTACTGTTGAAAGTGTAATAATGAGATNNATTGTTTTAAAAGTAAGCATTTATGGCCAAAAGTGCCTGCTAGATTAGACATTTAGGAATTGATAATTTTATGATGTCTTGAGCAGCAGTTTTGTTACTTAAGATGTGAACAACATTGTTAGGTAATCACTGGTTTAATTGTAAAGAAATCATTTGTGTGTGATGTCTTGAAATAGGTGGTGCCAGGGTGTGATGTCATGAAGTATAGAAAGTGCAAATGTGTGTTGAAATAGACAGTACAATGTGTAAAGATAGGGGTGCAATGTGATAAGAGTTTGAGATATGTTGAATAAGAAGATGACATGTTGTGAAATAGAGGGAGCATGTGTTGAAATACTGCATACAGAGGATACAATATTAGTCTTCAAGTAGAGCATGCAATGTGGTGAAAGAAGAGTGTTATACATACAGAACGAGGGTACCAGTGTTGAAATAGAGGGTGCCATCTTCAAATAGACATATCTTGATAAAGAGGGTGCCATACATGTCTTGAAATACGAGGTGCCATGTTTTGAAACAGAGGTTGTATGCAAGACAGATATGTGTAATTTACACTTTGGTCCTATTGATGATCAAAGTAGCACTTTGTTTTTATCTATTCTTTTATTTTTGCTTTCCATCTTAATAAANNTAATAAAGGAAATAAAAAGTTAACCTCTGATCATTTTGTGTGGAATATTTTGTGCACGTTATTTTTATATGTATGAATGAAATGAATGAAAATGTCTGTTTGACTTTGTTATCATGTGAGTGTGTATAACCAGTATTGACTTAAATAGGGAAAAAGGTGCCAATGATGTCACCATAGTTCATAATTTTGAACTGCCAGTTTTAGTGCACAGCTCCAATGTGATTTTTGATTGGTCCAATTTTGCAAAATGTAACCTTTCAATATAAAAGATTTTTGAATAACTATATAGTTTGCAATTTGAAGTTATTGTCGATGTGCCTTTAAAGTTGTTTCTAGGCTAGCATTGCTGGTACAGTAGGCATGATTGATGAAGGTGAAATAGTAGTTAAATTTTTTAGTAGAAAGATGAAATTAAAAGAATGCAAATTATATGCAAGTGCTCAGTGCGTAGTATGCAACTATCAAGTTAGATGGGCCATTCACTGTGTGATGCTATTTTTAACATTGTCGCTACGGTACTTTTTGTTGAGCTACTTTTTCCTTCTCTCTGTTAAACATCTGCAGATGTTTCAAATTCAAAACTAAAGCCTGTCTTACATGAGATTTGTTGCTTTCTATATTGATCATCCAGCTTTAGAGGAATATTCTGGCTGTTTCATAAGTGATCTTTGCAATAAATGTATTCATATACATATTCAACTTTAAATTGTCATACATACAGCTGTACCAGCAGCAAACATATACCCCTGTGTAACTTAAATACAGATGTGTTCATAATCAATTTTAACTATTGTCAAGTTTGATTTATCTATATGAATTAAATGGGTTTTCACTCAATAGCAGTGAGACTTGTTTCTGTGACAGCTGAAGTGTTTCATTGGTTCCATGCTGTCCCCTGTCACATGCTTAGTGCTCATAATCTCTCATTCATCCATCGCATGATAGCTTCATCTCTGTGATATTTTCACTTCAGCTGTACATCTCGTGCATATTCGGGTTTCATTAACAGAACCCTTTACCTTTGTACGCTCTTTGCATTGTTTTTTTTTTTGTTCTCAAGGAATCCGGATAACATATCTTTATATATTAAACCACGAAGCAGCATGTGTTTAGTCAGATTTTAAAACAATCTAGAGTTAATTTCATACCCACAGTACAGCAACTGTTATAGAATTTTGAAAGGCATGGTACAGCTTTCCCTGTAAAGTACTAGTACTCATATGCAGGCAATGAATTAGACTGTATGCTCCATCTGTACCATGTATTCTCAGCTACTATGCTACTTCTGTAACATGAATTCTGGGTATATGTCAACTATAACACTATTCCAGAACAATCCATTACTTTTCACATAATTCTTCCTTCTGTTACAGATTGATGAATTTTCAGGTGCCAGCAAGGCAAAGTTAGTGGAACTGTTGGACAACATATCAGAAAAGATAAAGAACAAGTAAAAGTGAATACAAGCTTCACTATTCTTTCATTTCATAATTCAACAGTATGATCATAAAATAAACTTTATATATGATGGAAAATTGATTCCGCAAAACTTCATGCATCAAAAGCGCGGGAAAGGCTACAGAAATGGCGAGAAGGGCTAGGAAAATATTTTTTTTAACCTAGTAATAGTATACGTACATGTTTTTATCAATGTGCATTAATGCATACATTGTACTTTCAAACCTTGTAGATTTGTGCTCATTTTTTGTGTATTTTTGAGATTAGAATGATCAAATATTGTCGTGGTTAGCTAATTTAAATAATGATGATCTATTGACTGCTGATCCCACTCACCTTCTAGCTGTAGTACCATCAACTGATGTGTTGGATAATATTCAGCATGGGCTTTCATTCATGTGTAATTACAGTATGCTGAAAAGTCATTAGCAATATAACCTTTCGATGTCTTATGCATTTCCTTAGGTAAAAACCAGAGTTAGTATTAACATTTCTTTTTATCAGCTGAACAGCTGCTCATTAGTAAAATGGTGAGGCAATACACAATTGCATTATGTAATTTGCAACAAGTTGCTGCTACTCCAAATTAGACTGAAGAATGTTGACAATTATAAACAGTTGTCAATGCTCAAAGGTNNAAGGTATAATTCTAGACAAAGTTGTGAATGTGTGATTATGTAACCCTTTTGTAGCATACCTTTGGTCTAATCTCTTGCTGAAAAGGACATAGTGGTGAAGAACATAACTAAACATGAAAGCCAATGATGTGATCTTTGTGACACCACCTATTGGTACCTGTGTGTAATTACCATGTCCTAAACATTGAAAAATAGTTAGAGGAGATGTTAGGGACCATGAGTTTTCTTCTGGGGATTTTTTTTTCAGAAAGGAGGAAGCAGATTTATAGTTTTTAAGTTTTACTGTATTTGTTTTGTTTTTATATTTAGTTCCAAGATGAATTGGTGTTGTATTAGCTATGATTAAAGGAATATAGAATGACAACTGACTAGCTGCAAGTAGTGTTTAGTAAACTTGTTACAAAGTTTAGTTGTGCTGTGCTGTAGTTGTAATTGGTATGTCACTGTGTTTCCATAAGTGGGTATGTAATTTGTATGCCATTGTTGTACATATTTTGTGCCCTGAGAGACACTTTTGGAGTAGCACATGTTACTGTTATTAGCTGCCCATATCATAACCATCCTCAGAATATAATTATTCAGAATTTTCAAGGTGCCTCAGATGGACTTCTGACTAGTATAATTCAACAAGAAGCAGCTCTGTGGAGTCACATGTATACATGTGCTGACAAAACTTACTGATTTTAAAATTTCTATTCTGTTACTGCCATATTTATTTAAGTGCAATTTGATTTTTCTATTGTAAACATCATTTGAGATACATTTATAGTAGAGAGAGAGATTGCTAATTAAGTTAGCTTATGTACCATACATTACAGATCAGATCAACTCATCAATTTTGCCACCTATACATTCTTAATATGTATCCATGGAGAGTACATGGTAAATGACCTTCATCATTTCACATTAGTATCATTAATTCATAGTGTAGTCCTCACTTTCCTCCCTTGCGCTTTATGTAAACAGGTATTAACCTGTACTTAAATGGAGACTTGATGCTAAACCCAATAGTATTTGCATCCGGTGCCCTGAGGTACCCAACCCACAATGTGAAGTCCTGTTTCTCTAATTGGTACCCAGATCCAGTGTTTCACTTACAGGTACATTCTATGTGTACCAAAGTTCAGCTTGTATGCAACTAAGAACACTCAATTGTCATGTAGGTACTGTAGGTAAGATATATGGTGTTGGGTTAAATTGCCAAGCAAATGTTATATATTGCGCATGCACGAACCAAAGGGAGTGAAACATTTTCGGGTACCTGACAGACTTGGAAAGTGGGTTTCTGGGTCTGACTTTAAAACCCAGTCCAAACACAAGTCAAGTCCATCAAATAGTAGTGTAAAAGTCATTCATCATTGGGGAAGGTCTATAGTGCAGCAACAGGTTATACAAACAGTACATGACTGACACTAACTGTGTATTAATTGCCTGCTCACATGGAGATACAATCTGATAACAGTCTGGAATATACAACGTTTGCAATAAGGAAACCACTCTAGTTTTTTATTAAATTGACCAAACTCTTGCCAATATACAACACATATACATATACATACATTTATGCATTTCATATTAATAACAGTATTATTGAAATCAGAACTTTTCTGTATACATGTGTTTTAGAACGACTTATTTAAGGCTCTATCAAAGAGTGCATAATATTCGCATTGAACATTTATTGATACAGTATGTTCTCTTCGATTGCATCTGTGCATGATGGAGAATAAATGCTTGCCAAGACAGTTAGATTGCTTTATTGGTAGACAAACTTACATACCAGAATACACTGTAACTCATCTATAGCACATGGTCATTATCATATGGTCATCACTTATCATTTGTGTTCATGAAACACTCATATGTAGCCACCAAGTAACAATGAAGTCTAATGGACAATGGATATAAATCAGTCATTGTATAAATTTTCCTGTGTCTCCATTTCCCTGTGCATTCCGCTATGCAGTCTGCATATTCCCTAGACTGAGAACCATATATACATCCTCGGGGAGTTTCATCAGATTGTTTCATCTGGAGTAGATGCATTCAGTTGTGATATTATGATGTAAATGTATGCAGACCCGCATAAGTGCAAAGTCATTGCTGTTATGATAAGATATATGCTATAGTTATTAATGGTAGAAGTTAAACCATATTGCCAATTAATCAGATTTGAGACTGCAATTACTGCAGTAATGATGACAGTTGTGTGGAGTTCACATATGCCAGCAGCAGTAGATCATTTTTTGTTCTTTTGTGTTGCAAGTAGTGATTTAATGTTTGTATCTTTAATTTATTGAGATGTTATTGCCAAACTGCCTAACAGAACACTTTATTTCAGGCTTAGAGTTTTAGATTTTCCCAGGTATTCAACTGATCACGCTCCTTGGGAAAAGAAAAAGAAAAAAAAAGAGTGTGGTGCTGTAGGTAGGCTTTTTTTTATACAACTTTTGATGGGCCTGAGCTCCCATTCTTTGTCCAACTACTCACAGTGATTTGGGTCTAGTGATGGTGTGCGATCACACTCACAAAAAAAAAAAAAAAATCAAGGCCTTTTATTTGTCAACATGGAGGCCCAGGAGACATCCTTAAATTTACATAGTGATTGTTAGTGGAAGCAAGCCATGGTTTTAAAATCAGTGGTTCAGTTTAATGGGTGTGTGATCACTTAATCTGTGGTAACTGCAAGGAGTCATTTTTATTGCATGCACACGTTTAATAATCGTTCTGTGAATGTCATGTTTTCTCAATTACTGTATTATGAAACACACAATAAATATTCTCTCAGTGGAAATTAATGCTAAAGTTATGGCTAATTTTACCACTGGCTGCAATTTTGTTTTGGAATTCCAAGAAGTAAATGCCGTGGAAACAATACAGTGGCAGTAATCAGCAGTTCAGTTACTTAAATTCCATTTTTGTTTCATTGTATACTACATATATTTAGTGTGTAGCAAGTGCGATATACTGTAAGTGTTATCATTATGCCTTGATATTACTCCTAATGTTGTTGTATTATGTACTATTCAGAGTTAAAATAAAGATATTTCTTAAATACTCAGGGTTTGTTCACATATTATGGTCTGTTCTTTCTGGAAAACTCTTCTACTCGCTTTTACTAATGTATACATGTAGTGTGCTAGATACATTCACATTGTTCAATAGAAATTAAAGTAACTTTGAATATATACTCTGCATCTGAATTGTTTTGCCTTCTAGGCACTATGGGTGTGCATTAGCTCTGCTTGAACTGCAGATGCAACCAAATTCACAATATCATGAAGTACACTGCATCAAATATTAAGTGTATCAGTAATATCATGATGCAATGTTAAGGTAATATGCAGAGCTCTGGTTTTAGTATGTATCCAAATGATATTACTGTATGGCTACATGGTGCCATTGCTGTTGAAATGGTACAGACATCATTTATGCAGCATTAATTGTATTGTCTCCATCTCTGAGCTGCTGGTGGTGATTCGAATAGTTCAATCCAGAAATAAAATCAAAGCAGCTGGGAGACAGGAGTACAGCACAGAGAGTAAGAGACGTGCAGTGTAACAGCAAAGATTTCCCATAGTGCAATACACCCTGATTTTGAAACACATCTGTAAAAATCCTGAACTTCCAAACAGAACATATTATTGAGAAAAAATTTTACAAAGCAAAATTTCCTGAGTCTAAATGAAATTTCTTTGTTTGAGATCCAGTCTCTTTGAATACATATGTCCACCTTTAGGGATTACTGTATTTAGGTCAAAGCATCAAAACTGATTTGTTTGTGCATGGATATTGTAATATTTGCTCTAAATTGCTCAATGGTTTCCCTGTAATAATTCAAGGTTATTGGCCATATTTGAATATAATTTAAATATTTGCCATCATGATTTCCTTCAGAACACCAATGATCAATTCCATATTAGAAGTGTAATTGTTGCTACACACTATTAGTTGGTAAAAAGCACTGACTTAGGATATAACCACAGCATACTGTGCTCAAGCACAGAGTAGAGCTGCCAGTAGCAGTTCCGATGCTGATGATCTAGACCTTGTCAATATGGCTACTTGCTGATGATTGCATGCCAAGTGAAAGCAGCTTCTCATCTTATAATCATACACCAGTATAAATCATACAAGATGGATGATGTGATGGTTCATAACTTAGTCAAGCTCCACTAGCTGACGGCATGCTGATCAACATGGCCTTCGTTCAGTTAAGGCTATTAGGACAAAATGATTTACTTTCATTAGAATGCCGATTGTGCATTCCAGCAGTGAATTTATGCAAACATTGCATACACTCTCATTTTATTACTCTTTTTTTACTTGCAATAGCCAAGACAGCATTTGAGATAATGCTTAAACCAACAGACTATATGTTTTAATCTGCACCTGCTATGAAGTTGAGAGAGAGAATTGCCAATTTAGATCCACAGGGAATGGTTGCCATAGAAACTAATAGAAATTGTGCAGCACAGTTTGTTGGAACTAAACTGAGCGAGTACTTCCAGAGTCAGAGTGGTGCGTAAGGTTTTACAAATTTACTTCTGATGTAATTCCTTTCTACTGAGGTGCTACATGGTGGAGAGAATAATTTGTTCAATCTATGCTGACTGACAGTTTGTGTGTGTAAAGTTAAGTGGAAGGAAGATAACACGATGATCTGATGCGGCATGAAGTTAAATGTGTTTGGGCTAAACTTCAAATGGTGGATCTTCCGTAACTTATTGTATGCCTAATGGTTGGAGGTAATGGAGCTTTTGTAGATATTCATTAATGAGCCTGAATGGTTAATAGTAACAGTGATTTAAGTATTCTCTTTGTATGCAATATTAGTGCATTGCAAATGACCTATATTTCCCTTTAATTCTGATTAGGGATGGTGATTTTATTGAATTGATTCAAATATGATGAACAAAACATTAAAATAAAAGATAGCCCATTACTATTAACATGCACTAACATGTATTCTTCACACATATAGTGGTGAGGAGTGTCTGTCTATGTAAAAATTCTTCAAATAAATCCTTGCTGGAGTTGAAGGCAGTCAAAAAGGGGAATGAAATCTTTGAGAACCAACTGCAGGGAAACCAAATCACAGCTCTCCAAATAGCATGCAGTGGTTTAATTACATTGACAAACAAGGATGTTTAATGTCACTTTGTAATAAGGCCTTCAAAGATCTTGTTATGGACAAAGACCAAGGACATTACAATCAGGGCCTCCCACATTGAGGGAGATCAACATGCATGATTCTGGCCAATGTCTTAGCTTACGTCCTAAACGTAATTAGTTTTCATCAGTTATACCCTAGTACTACACACGTGACTGTGAAATGCATACAGTGGTATTAGGCCTACGTGACATACATACTGTGAAGCCTACTGTACTCCAGTGACAAAAATGTTTAATTTGTTAGGCTCATGTAACTTTTGAGATGTCATGCCATATGCAGCAAGCTGTTAGATTGTCTGTAAGAAATAGTCAGATTTCTTTTCCATCTCTGATTCATGAGTTTGCAAATCGCCTGGGAGCTCCTTCAGTGCTTTCCGTTGCACTTCTGCTTGTTTCCCAGGGGTAAACAACATGCAATGAACGAACAATTTTCAGCACATAAAAGTCTGTCAACTGATAGATTTTCAATGTGAATTTTATTTTTCATGGAAACATGCCATTCACAATGTATAAAGTAAAATTTGTGTTTGTCAATTGTCATGAGAGATGAAAGTAAATACAAGTAGACTATAATAACTGTATGCCAAAGAATAAAAGGAAAACAAAACATTCAGAAACTTGAGCTGTTTGGATTCAGTCATCCTCACGTAATTGGTGAAGTCCTACATAATATTAGTGCTGTGCGGTCTCAGCTGTGGCATATTGTACTTAACATTAGACTCAAATTGAATAGCTTCTCAGTTTCCCAGAGGATTTAATTGGACCCAATTAGTCAAAGTATTCAATTTTAGCAGTATGATAGAGATGACAAACTGATTGTTGACAGCTTCAAAAATATTTCATTAAACATCGGTATATAAAATCATTTGAGTGGATCAAGTCCAAATGTGATACGTGTCACACTTCTACACCACGAGCATACTTTTGTTTTGCAATTAACCAAGCAGCTAGGCATGTTCCAAATGGCGATGAAAGCTGTGTGTACACTCCATGAGATCAACAACTATTCAGTATAATCTGTTTCTTGTTCATGTTGTTAAAACCTCGGTCGTTGATGGATTTACATTCCCCAGGCAACACTGGCTGGTGACATGGTTCTTTCATCTCGTCATAATAGTCAATCAGATTTCAGGCTCCCGGTAAATAACCAAATGAAACCATGCATTCACCCACAAAGCCAGGACAGCTCTTGCTCTTTTCAATCCTGCAAGGAAGAGAATCCATCCAACCCGGTGATTACAGCAGTAATTAGTTTTACTTGTTATTGGAAGATGATGAAAAGCCCTAGGGCTATATCTATGTTTTCCTGCTTAGTTTAATAAGTCATTTTCTGCCCTTAAGATATATTCTTTCCAATTGTTGCAACAGAGATGGCAATGTCTCCAGTGCTCCATTTCACTGGCATCTCCATGTTTTATGACATAAAAATCCCTAATACAGGAAACATCACAGTTTCTACTTTCAGTTGGTATTGCCGTACACAGCATTTAAGTGAAAATGAAGTACATGCAATGAATGGACACTTCATGTAGAGGATAGTTTGCTTAATGATTTGGAATAAAAAATACTTCCTGCAGTAAAAGTTGTTATGATACTGCAATGAAGGAGTTTGTAATGAAATATTCATGATAACCTCATAGAGATAAAATGTTGAAATTGTACTCATATTACACATTCCATCTTTAATGGCCGTCAAGATCGCGGTTTCTAGCGTTTCATATGTCAATCTGAAAATATCTTTCCCCTTTTAACAAACACTTTTGATAGAGAAAGATATCTGTCCTTATTATAAAACAAAATGGCGTCATATGTGGCAAGCTCTTCGTTCAGATAGCATTGTAAGCAGCTTACCTCAAGGTCATGGTTAACGAAAGTACTGTAAATGAAAAACAAAGCTTAAAGGAGAAGATACAAAAATGGCATCTGAGCAGATTAACATGATGCTGAGGTTCATATTCATCATCCCGTATTCTAGGTTTTATGTTTTATATAACTCAATTTTATACAACCATGGAAGCGTAAAATATCGAAATGGAATTAAGAGCGAAGGTGTTAACGTTCTGATCGTAACCATTCTGCGGTGTGGGATTGTCTTATCTTTTCTGTAGACCTGTCTCTTGCATGGGTATTACAGCCCCTCCAGCAGGTTGAAAGCTATATGTCTGACACTAATTCAGGTGAAGAAAGGTTCAAGTACTGATGGTTTAGTAGCCCAGCCTCATACAGTATGACTACACTCATTTTCATGAACTTTATGTGCACCTGTTTTTAAGAAAACCTATTTAACTTTAACTGTATGAAGTGAACAACAGTAGGCCTATGAGGTACCTGCTGGTGCCTATGTGATTCTGACAGGTGACCAATTAGTTAATAACACATTTCTGAGAAGTTGGCTCGATGAAACTATTGTAGCTTTGTTTGGGACATGCTGAAGACTTCCATGGCAAGATCTACATGACATGAAGATTGTTGCTTGTGATGCAATAGAAGTGCTCAGCTGAAGAGGCCAACATGGAGTGCTTGGACAATTGCACATTGATCAACTGATTGTAGGCCTACAGTACTTTAGTTAGACAGATGATACTTGTGATAATACTGCAATCCTGGTTATGTTTGACAGGGGTGCCATCAGCCTGGATTAAATTAAAGGGACTGGGGTCTCATATTGCCATGTCTCATTGATAGGACATATCAGGCACTTGTCCATGGTTGTCAAAGGGGGACAAGGCCTGAGGGCATCGCACACACCATGTGGACAATAGTGTCTAAATGGAGCACCGCCATCAGTTAGTGGGAGCGTTCAAGACAGTTTTTGGCTTTACAACCCCCGCCAGATGGCTGCAAATGGCACTTCCCGAGTGTCATAAGCTGCATGTAACCAGCCTTGAACTGAACCATGTCTGCAAATTCCTCAATTAA
>VJOZ01059756.1:0-16794 GCA_009801055.1 Stichopus horrens
AAATAAGGCTTTTGTTTCACAGAAAAAAATGTTACTTTTAAAAGCGTATTTGTGGATATAGAATGATAGGTTACTCAAGATCAGGAAAGACAGCAGTCTTTTTCTCAAGAAATAAATTTCCCACAGACAGAATTTCAGTTATCTGTTGCTCAAGAATAATTTGTTCACCCAAACTCAAAAGGATGTATTTTCCGTCACTCATCTTATGTAGAAAATGAAACTTAATGAGCCATTCTTAACAGTGATGAAAGCTTATTACTTTGTATGCCATGTTGGTGCATTGTCGAAGTCAAAAAAGACTTGAGAACAAAAGAAATGATAAACATTTGATCCTCTTTACTTATGCAAATTGTCTTAGTGAATGTGCAACAACTTCTTTGGTGTCTTTCAAAGCAGATTATGCAAATCGGGCACATCTGTGAAGACATGTTCCCATTCAGTGTAGTTCATGCTAAGCAATCAGTGCCTTGTGATAAATAGCTGGCCTATCACATCACAGATCTGAACGGAGGAAATGCCAAAAGTCCGGGATTTCATCGAACAAAAACAATGTCGTATGCCCACAAAAGGGAGGCAGTTTCCTGTTGCAGACTCGTAAGAGTGACACTGCGAGCCAACTGAAATCTGTCTGCCAACAAGGACACGACTAGGCATGTCTAGAACGCACCGTTAGAAACACAACACAACTCAGGTCTACACATGGCATTGCGTATTATGTAGTTAATAAAAAACAGCTTTCATGTGGGACTTCAGTACATAAAAGTAAATCTGAGAGTACCAAATGTGCACACATACATGTAAAGTGCTACAAGCAACCCAACTGAATAAAAACTTATGATAAAGGAGTGTTGAATTAATGTAAATACTGAGTTAAATGTTTCACTTTTTTTTAGCACTGACCCATTTTCCTAGCTTTCATCTTGTTCCTTTTCCTCTATCATTTTTCAATACTACATTGAAAATGTGACTTCTTTGTTTTTATTGAAATGTTGACAATTTTGTCACTAAACTGACTGCAAGTCAATTCAAAGGCAAACTTGTAGTACTCATACTGTTCTGGAGACATGGAAGTACTGGTTTTAAGATGTTTAATGTCACATTAATGAAATGAAATAACAAAGCAGAGTTTAAGTGCCACTGCTTGCTTTTGCCATGAGATTTATATTCCAAAGAGAAGACCTCAAAATGGACAAACTGTTCCAAAAACCCTTTTAGATCCTAGAATGTATACTGCTTAGTGAGTCCAACAATTGAACTGCTGGTACTTTAAAAAAAAAACATTCGCAGAACTGAGAAAACGATAAAAGATACAGAAGACGAACATTTTAACACTGACAGAATCTTGGACTGAAGTAAAGTCTGGTTTCTTCGAGTCGATTAGCTATCTTTGTTGGATTAGCTGGGAATCTATTATCTTTAACAAAAAAAAAAAAAAAAAACATCCCACGGCATACGTCTACTGTATCATTCATTTCCACACAATTGTTATTGTTGCAAAGTCTCTTTGTCACGTAAACACAATCGATACTATCCTCACTGACACGTGTCGTGCTTCCGACAGCGTGCCTTACTGCTGTTTAGATTATTATAATTAATCTTACCATGCATAATTCATCGGAGTGCCTGCGCATGTTAATCGTGATCAACTGTTACCTGTATTCAGCACAGTTTACTGCAGATTTTTCCCTATTTTCCTTTGTGTCATTAAGTCTCTCATCTTTTAACAGTTTCAACTCTTTCTTCTGCTAGACTGTTCTGCACAAAAATATTACCTGAAAGTATCAGTTTCACTTATTGGAAAATGCATCTTACAATTTGCACAAGACAGCAGAATGAAGCACTGGTTTAGATGAAGGTGGCACCCCAATATGGGATGCGGACGGGTATCCCACCGGATGGACTGGGTAAAAGCTTGCACCGACAATGGTCGAAATGGGTACATTGTAGAGTTGGAGAAGATCCTAATAGGCATTTTCACAATTTAGCATGTGCAGATTTGGATGCCTAAGACAGGCAAACAGCCCAACAATTATCACGACAATCCACGAATAACATGGTGGCGCATCTTACAAAAATTTATATGCAGTGAAGGGGCAATGCTGTTGCATTAACTCAGAAGATGAAATCGCTGTTGTTAAAAGGGAGTGTAGCTTCCACAAGTATGTAATACAGAGAGAACTTTTGCAAAGGCATATATGCTGACACGTAACTTTCGATTTGTCTGTGGCCCAGTTTGTCAAATTGCAGCTATTATCATCGGCGATGATATACCGGCCACATCCGGCCATCTTCTCTTTGACATATTTAGCATATTTTCTTACGTCAGAGTGGCAGCCATGTTGACAAACTCACATTTGCTAATATAGTTTGAAACTTTGAACATCAGTACCCACAATGTTACCATGCTATGCAATGCTTTGAGCGGTTGGACCAACAACTTCAGCAGTACCTCTGTTTAGATAATCTAACATTCGAGTCAATGATACATGTTTAACCTTTGTGTGCATGCACTATCGTTGTTGCCATAAACTGCTAACAGCACTAAACTAGGGATAAAGATTAATCTTTTCTTTTTAATACCTATTTTCTTTCATGCATTGTGAGGCAGAGGTGCTTTATACAAGTGGATATGCTACTCAAAACCCATGGCACAATGGTGAAGTAACAGGAGTGTTTGCCCTAATTCCATGCTGACCCTTACTTTGTGGCACTGTCCACGTACAGTCAGTGCTAGGCAGACAGCAGTATGACATAGCAAGACGATACTATACTGTCAAATATAGCAAGTACTGTACATTACAGAGCAGTGTAGTATCACACGACCGTAGTCCAACATAGCCAGTGCTATACAAAAGCAGTGAAGTATCATAACTGTAGCTGAATGATACTTAATAGTAGTACTCTACACCTGGAGCAGTGTAGTGCCATATATCTAGCCGAATGAAATTACACTGTGATGCAAAGTGCTACGCTTAACTTAATGTACCTGCTAAACTACAAAGTATCCACAATCATACCACACTGCCACTCATACACTACATTGGCCAGTATGACACAGTATGATTCTAATGTACATTTTCTGCGAACACTACAGAGTACTAATTTTCTTATCCTATGTTGTACAGTGCTGTGCTTGACTGTGTAGCACTGTACATTGCACTACTCAAATATTTCGATGCTGAACTGCACGTCGGCATAGGGTACACAACCGTGGTGTACTGTTTAAAATAGTAACATGGTCACGAACTACACTGAAGAGCGTGGATCTGCATCTAACGGAGTTTCGCTGCACAGTACCATAAGGTCATGCGACGCGCTTCAAATATTGACAGTACTGTTTCGGAGATGTTACTGACATAATGAATGTGTTATACATCGAAGTAACAGTTAAGTGATCTTTAGAAAAGTCAACCGCGCAGGCAATTTCGGTCGATTGTCATTAACTACATGTATATGATTTAACTGAAACAAAAGAGTTCAACCATACAGTATCACAGTGGTGTCCTTCACTTTAATGGTAATTTCGCTTTTGAAAGTTGTAGACTAACATGCGGGATGTCCTTGTCAAGTTGATCTCTCTTGTAACTTGATGCCCAAATGATGGCAACCACTTTGCCTAATTAATACTCGGCTTACAGCCGCGAAATTATCTGATTTCAAAACTAAAGAATGCTTGAAATGTTACCATTGACAAATGTGTGGGATTTGAGTGGGAAGGTAACTGGTCATTGTTTGAAGGAAAGAATATTGACAAAATACATATATGCCATAGTGCCATATTACCTGTCCCCCCATGGTATTATTTTCAGAAAAATGGCCGATACCGTTTGAACTGTTGTTGTCCAAACATGGTAGTATTATGATTTTTGAAAGAGTGAGGGAGCACCAATAATGTAGTTGACTGTACTAACTGCAGGGTTTTAAGTCACTGTCATTTCTTCTGTGTCCCCCTCCTCACACCCCTAGGCTTTATATGAAAACATACAAACATAAATCATTCCACAACGATTTTGTCACCCCCCTGTTCACTTCTATTCAAGTCACTTTTCCCACTTCCTTGGTTCCAATTTAAAGGCGATTCATCGTCTAAATTCAATCTCATGTGACCCCAGTGTGTTCTTGACAACGTCACTGCAAACATTACTGCTGTAGTTCATGGAATATTCTGGCACATGGTTGATCTTTTGAACGTTACGATAGCAAAGCGGGGGATACGCACACACACGCGCTACCAACAGTTCACGCTACATGCGAATTCTGACCGTGAATTAGCAATGTTTTTGGAGGGTCATCGAGAAGAGACTGCGGTCAGATGAATACGACGACCAATCGCATTTCAATATACTACTAGCATTTAAGTTAATGAGCATGTCATAATCATCCCAAAATGTGAGACTAGCCTACTTAGCGTTACGAGACACGTGGCACCACTACTTGCAGTGATTTGCAATTGTCCAGTATATGTTTAAAAGACGTGGACTCAACTCTTGATGCAACATGCACTAATGGAGGGGCAGGTAAGGGGAGGGAGAAGGGTGGAGAGAAACGGGAGCAGGACATCCCAATTAAATCATCGCTACAGAACGCTGCACTAACAGTTACAACATTGTAATGACCATTACAGGCGATACAGGAACGAGATTGCTTCCTGATGCGTCTTACGTGCAAGTGTGGAGCAAAAACATGTTTTTAAGACGAGGAAAAAAAGGAAAATGGATGAATACTTGAATGTACATTACGTGCCTGTGAAATACGCAGCTGGTATTTCAGAATTTCTCTGAGCAACTTTAAAGAGCAGATACATTTTGTTGTGTTTGAATTCATTGTTTGCTTGTTTATATCTTTGCGGACGTAGAACTAAAAACAAAGAAGACATTTTTTCCTAGCGGTACTGCCGGGTGGAAAGCATGGGCTGACTTTCTGTGTTTGCGTTACACGCAGGCAAACAATGGTAGTAAAGCATACTGTACCCCAAAGAGGTATCCGTACACATTGGAATAGTAGTCTTTGGTACGAGACGAGAGAGTAGAAGATTTGATCTGACGAAGGTCCACGACAGACTGAGACTGAAGGGAGAAAACGAGTCACAATAAGAAGAGATGGACAGAGAAAGAGACAATGAAAATAGATGACCTTTGACATTTAGAAGAGAGTCTTACTCCACACTTGTTGATACTGTATGCTCTACAACTTCTGCATATTTTCTCTTTCTTGACCAGACTTTGTAAGCTCAGTCTTCCCAGCCCCCACTTTCTCATTTTATCTCCGTCTGATCCTATCCCATTTGCTTTGGTCTCAAGCTTCGAAACTCCCTTGGGGCCTATGTCCTGCTAATCGAGCACTCGAAAGTCCACAACTTACGTGTTTGTACCCACAGCCTGTACACAGAGGGCATTTTGCCACAAAGTACCGAGGACAGATTCTACCTCTTTTGCAGGCTCTCACACATGCTGCACCACATTCCACAAATCACATTTCTTAAAAGTGAAAAAAAAAAAACAGANNGAATCTTCGATTTGATGGGAAGAATATTATTGTGCAGGTATGAAAAAAAAAAAACAGAGACAAAAGGGGTGGCAAATTTAAGGTGGATTCCCCTCTGGGTGGAAAAGGAGTGGCTCTTCGTAGCTTATCTATTAAAAATTCTCCACCGACAGGAAACCATAAAGGACCGATTACAGCCGTCAACTAGGCTTATTTTAGGGGGTATCTCGGCACACACAGTTGGCACCGGATTTTGCCGTAGGTGCTGTCCCTTATTTTGATCCCTGGACAGATAGTGACACTAAAGGGAAATGTGATTGGAATATGGTCTTCTAAACATTAACATCCTTCTTCCTGTTTTGTCTTAATTTTAACTTCTTTGTTGAAAATGTTATCAAGGACATGAAACAAAAGATCTATCACAATTTCCTGGAGCATTTAATTTGGATAAAACAGATCAAACTACAAACGAACACAAATAGAAAAGTCTGTTTCCTTTTGGCCATTTCCGAGAGGTGGATTCGTCTCATGACATGACAGACTTTCCGAGAAAGACCGTCCACACCCTACAAAAAATATAAGCCCCCAAGAAGTGGGAAGTTGAACGGCCAAGTGAACAAGTTTGATGTTAAAGGTGAGTGAAATGAAACGCTATTCACTCTCTAGTTTCTACAGACTTTTGGCTACAAATGAAAGCATAAGAATGTAGTACATCAAAAAAAAAGAAGCAAAAACTAAAAAAAAAATGTGAATATTGTTTTGAGACATCAAAATGGTTGTTGTAATCCATGGTCCACTTGTATCAGCAACGTAGCGGTCATGTGAAACCACTGTTTTGACAATGTGAATCCATTCTTGCAGAGAGAACATTACACCTTGGGTCATTACCATCAATTGGTTGATAGACATACATACAAGGTATTTGTTTCACTGTGGCAACAGAGTGCCTAAAGCAGGAAAAAATGGTTTAGACTATCAATCAAACCAACCAACTCCCATTTTTGAGAGGGACGATGAGACTAAATGAAGTGTACTGCCAAAAAGAATTTTCCTGAAAGAATTTGCAGTCTATTTTTAAAGCACACAAAAGGTATCAAGGTCTGAGAAAAGTACCTCAGCCACAAACTGTATAGTATGTGACATGCAGTACATTTCACTGTGTTTGCTTTTGAGGACTTCAGCCGAGTGAGCCGTTATGCCCATCTTCATCGAATGAAAGACACATTTCACAGAGAAGACGGGCAAACTTTTGTTATTCTTGGTTAACTTCATGAATGTGGTGAGTTCAAAAAAGAAAATAGAACAGACCTGAACAGATACAAAGAAGATCGACTCAAATTAACACCAAAAGGAAACAAAGCGAAAGCGAAGTGAGATCAAAGCAAATTTTTCCACACACGTGGACTTATCTCTATCGAAGTCTCTTTTGGCAAAATCCTCTGGGCAGGTCCCTCGAATATGAAAGTACTGCATGGCACAGGAAATCACACGAGATTAACATAAACAACCTCCCTGTTTATCAGTAACCTGTGATACATCACTACGAGTTTAGGAGAGTGTACTGTAAAAGCTACAGTGTAAGACATGCACGTAGTGAATGTATCGTGTGAGAAGGAAAATGTGTTGATGCGAGGAGTACATGCCGTAGATCTACAACAGGCAGAGACGTGGTCAAAATTGCCTGGACACTCTTTCAGAGCAAAGGGGTGTGAAAATCGTGGGCAAAAGGCTAAAATGAGATAAAAAAAATGTGACACAAGAATGCAAGAGAGGAAGTTTGGTACAATGAGAACACACACAAAATAAGATTTGTCAAGAAAGTATGTACAAAATTTTGGGAATGTACCTATGACATTAAATGAACATACTTCAAATATAGGAGCATTGTATACAGTACAAATCATTTAAGCTTTCAAACCTGAGAAGAAACTAATGTGTCATTTGTATGGAGTGCAATTTATACTGTAAAAACATGCACAAATTGCAGTTAAGTGTAGCTTAATTTGCTTTTAACTTTTGGTGATAACCTGAAACTGAATGGGTCAATCCACAACTAATCTCACAGGGTTGCTTCACCACTGCGGGAAAAAGACGTTCCATTTTCGGAAGGGTTTAGCTACTGTGAGGTATCCCGCATGGAGCAAATTTGAACTACTTTGTCGAAAACAACTGGCCGATACCGATGGGGTTTTCTGTCAAAAGGGCCTGCTGTAATAAAGAACTTTATACACAGTTCTGTATAAATGTGCAAGTTTGTTGCATGGCTACAATGCCATCGAGCAAGCTGTGACGATGTGCGAATCTTACCTGTGTAGAAGTCAACAGGGGAGAATATATGTTATCATCCTTCAAGAAAAATCATTGAAAATCCAAACGTGAATGTAAAACTTGAATGTCGAACAAACTCAGCTTGATGACAAATTTACAAACTGCACTCAGGCAGACGATTTAAGGAAAATATGCCGTGTTACGATTTCAACATACATAAAATACAACCAGCTGATCTTAGAAAAGATCAATGGTGTGAAAAAAGGACATATGTGTTTTCAAAAAAGGAAAAAATATGGTTCAAAATCAACACATGACCTTACAAATTATTTCACAACTGGGCTACCATACATGTCTTTCGACTTACAACAACGATCTCAAGAAGAGTCTGATGCTGTGAGGAATTATCTTACTCATGACAAGGGATAACAGGTACCACAGTTCACATGTGCAATGTAGGAATAGTATTTCATGTTCTAGAGCTATCCCTAGTGGTTGGCCCTCTGCTGAGGGACCACACGTGGCCCATGAGGCCTGAGGGCAATCCCACTGCAGTGTAACATGGCTGCAAAAGCACTTTGATAACTTTAAATTGTTTGGGGGATATAGAGAAGTAGAAAACGTAACCTCAACCACTGAATCAGGGGACACTTTCTTATCTGTTTTGTCTTGAATACTTTTAGTGTAACTATACAGTCATCTGCACCAACCACAAATAAATTTGGTTGTGTATCTAGAGAAATTTTGTACTTATTATAACTGTGACCTCAGGTTTGAGCTATGACACCCAAGTAGAAAGAGGTATTGTTATTGACCAAGTGGAATTCAATATTTAAACATAAAGGATTCAAAATTGAAATTTTACGTTATAATCTAAAACTGGAGCATTTATTGTCAAGGTGATACAGCTGTGAGTGCTGATTAGTAAGTGGAAAGGTGAGAAAGAGGGGGAAAAATAGGACAAGGGCAAAGATGATATAGGCCCAGGGAAATGTGTAAGGATATCTCTAACTTGTCTTCTGGAAAATGACTGGCATCGCTGGGTCCGTTACCACAATTCACCAATGTGAGTGCATACACCGAGAATATGAAAAGATGATGTCTAATCAATTTTGTAAAACTTTTTTTTTTCTTTTATTATTAATATTTGTATTCACAATAACAGCACACTCCATGATGACTGCTTTTAGATAGAATGGAAAAAAAAAAATTGTTCGATGGACTGTGACACTTTCGTGCCAATTTCCCCACTGTGATGAGACTTTTAAGGGAAAAAAATATTTAAACAATTAAAATGTGCTAGAGACAAAAGGAAAGCAGAGTTTCTTTGGTATCCCAGGATAATTCACTTTTACACAGGGGGAAAAAAATCATTTGCAAGATCATTTTATTGTGACAATTATTATCGTGGAAAAAAAAAAATAAGTATATCGAAAAAAAGAAGAGAATGGCAGTAAGGGATGCATAATCAATACTCTACATTTGTGGGTTCCACAGTAGCAGTCAACATCATTTTACCAAATGCCTTTGAAGCAACAGGAACTTGACTATATCAATCAACACCTCATAATGCCCCAAGAAGGGGGTGGTCCAACCTACCGATAAAAAAAATTAATGTGCAGCAGGCATGCTAAACATATATACTAACTTTGTGGTGATTCTTACTTCATCTTAATTAATCTCATCTAAATTATTATACATCCTTCATTAAGCACATGGTAATTACCATCACTAATATTCATGTCAAGATGTGTGCTTAGGATACACGAGCCACTATTCTTTGGATGTGCTATGCGTAGAGATCGATTGGAAATCTCGTACTGATGCTCTCTCTCATTCTTTAAATGAAAAGCGATAGAGCTACCGAGAGGTTTCGATCTAAAGAAAGTTAATGTCTAAAACTAGGAATCTTTATGTAATTATTTAACATGCATTACTTTTGCCATGGAACAAGCAGTAATAATTATGCAGTAAGTGCACATGTCATGGAAGCCACCTAGCAATCAATACGATGATAGGATGGAATTACGCCTAACTCATACAATTGGGAGGGATCACACATTCACAAAATACATACAAAAATACAGGCTTGCATGCTATGCTGATGAACTTAAGTAGTAAATTTTCGTTGAATAGACACAAGAAAAGTATCTGAAAACATGAACAAGAAAGGAAGGAAAAAGGAATAGAGAAGTAGGCAAAATATACAGTAATTGCTATATTTTTTAAACGTCAGAAAGACTAGGCTCAAAACCACGATACCAATGCATGTTAGGCTGTCAAAGACACTTCAGAAATGCAGCAAATTTTATATACCCTTGGTATACTTTCCTATGATGATGGTATGTAAAAATTGTTGTTATTTTAGCATGGTTTTGCATCTCTGCCAATTTCTGGTAGACCTAACCCTTCGAGCTGATTGATGGCTCAAAAATCCATAAAACCCCTTTTTAATAGCAAGGACTTTTTGAGTTGATGTTTTCTAGTACTGCATGTATTGTCTACATGTAGGAAAGATCACACAAAAGAAAGAGGCGACAGCACAAGAGGACGACAAATATAATAGACTTGACACGAGAGACGAAGAAGGGCACAGGCTACACAAAAACACACACGTAGGTGTAAGGGTGTAATTATGAGGAGGGGATGAAAGGGTAAACCGTATGATATATTGCTTAAGATTTGCAAATCCAGGCACTACGCTTCCGTGGCGACGAAATGTTCGTTCCTAAGGAGCATCTTGATTGGATGTGAGCACCAATGAACAGTGTTCCTTAACATCTATAGATGCTAATACTGGTTTACATTGCACTGTCAAAGATAAAAGATTGCTGGCATAAAATGGGAGGCCTGTTGGCTATCGAGTTTCTTTGGCTCCACTGACGCATATATTGTTTTGTATCACAGTGCTCGTAACAGTGAGGACGGTTAACTGTACAAAACAGGTCTCCATTTAAAAAAGTATTGACATGCTTCATAAAACTAACATGGTCATTGTCACTAGCAGTAGCAATTTTATCCTCTTTCTGCCCTGTAAGTTAAAGGGTTTATGTTTTTCTCACTACAAATTGTGGTTTGTTTTTGAAATCACTCACTACATGTGCATAGTTTGTACTGGAAAATATATTTTAAGAAAACTTAACACAAAACTAGGGTTGCCACTGTAATGAGTTGTTGCAAAATATTTATATCTCTACCCTTTTTCCTATTTTTGGTCATCTAACAGTGGGTTCATGATGCACCGATGGGTAGGCCTACGTGACTGTCCATACAATCCCGAATAGCAAAAGATACCAAGAACACAAATTGACCCAGAGAAGGTGTCATGTCACACTCCTCGGAGCATTTGGAGAAATTTGTCACATATTGGACAAAAAGTTTTCACTGTTGTGCAGATGTACCTATACTTTGACTCTGGTTGACAGAAGTGCTCGACTGATCTAGAGACAACGGCCGCGTCTTTTGTGAGACGGATCGCCGAGGAAACCTATCGTTTCTGGCGATCTGCAGCACGCAGGTCAACTCTGCCTTGCATTGATCGAAAGATCCTGATGTGCTTAGCGTGAGTTGAGTTGATGACTATTCAACCACTGCCAACCTTGTCAGATGTCTATGAAAAGACAATGGCCCCAACCAAACGTGACAGCATGACCAGAAGTTAGTCGTTACTGCATGAAGCAGTCCTCCACCCCCATAGACTGCCTCACCTTGTTCTTGCCCAGTTTTGTGTCCTTCTTCTTCCGGTTCTTATCTTTGTCCATGTCCGGCGACGGGGGCATCCCCGGGTCGTCGTCTGAGACGAGCTCTGCTATGGACTGGGTCTCTATCGTCGGCATCGGCAGGCTGCCCATCTCCGAGAGGACGCAGTCTTGGTATAATTTGCTCTTCAAGAACCTTGAGTAGCTGTCCAATTTCATCAACTTGAAAATCTACATGAAGAAAGAAGGTTAAAATCAGCAAAAGTTTGGGTGCATGGGACAGGAAAAACTCTCAACATTTTTCAACATTGGCCAATTACTCTGAAATGTAAATAAATATGCAGTCCTCACAACAATTGCAAGGAAATGTCAAACCTTGTCTTTTGAAACTGAAACCATTGAGGACAGTAATAGCATTGAAAATGATACCATGTTTCTCCATAAACAGCAACAAGTTTGATTCTCACAACAGTCAATAGTGATGTACTGTATACTGCCTTACACAATGGGCTTCAATGGACTTAAAACCCTACATGTAAGATACATAATCAGGGTGTAACTAAACAGAGTATTTCAGCACCACTCCTTTTCAAACAAGATACCTAACAACTTGTACAGCAACCCCTTCATTCTTTCCACAGATGGCACACATCTTTCCATTGAACTGTCAAAATGTGTAACATAAAGATTTGAGAAAGGCTGTTCCAGTGATAAATTTGAATGAATCAAGGAGAAAATTTAACAAGATCAACTTCAGGGAGGAGGTGATTACCCATCTATCATATTATTTCTTCAAATTTGCAAGAAAGATCATACATGCCATGGTCTTACTCATGAAGACTGTGAACTCTAATAACCACCCCATCGCAATCTGAGCAGTCTCCCCCCACACTCATGTTGACCAAAAACTTGCCTCTATCTTCCCTCAAAATTTGTTTCCCTGTTGTTTCACATAGCTCTTTGATAACAGCTAAAGACAGTTCCTTTCACTTTCAATTCATGCCATTAGCATCCCCCCAAAAAAGTAACAATTCTCCAATATATTGTTTAAAGTTTAAGCCCACCTTGGAATCAAATGGCTTATAATTAACCAAATGGACGACCCTCTCCCAGAATTTAAAAGGGAATAGTGATCGATTCGTTGCCAGGGACCTCCTCTGATGAAAGTTACCAAGTGCTAGGCACGTGGAAACAAGTATAGGTCATTAGTAAGTGAAAATAAAATGGAAGAAGGGAGGGAAGAAACGGATGCAGGTGGAAAGAAGAGCAAAGAAGGGTAAAACCTTCGAGAGAAAAATGTGTTAACAATGGATGGGACTTGACGTTGATCCTTTGACACTAATACTAACAAAAAAGTACTTATTGATTGTGGCAAGGGGTGGGGGGAAGGAAAGAATTGGGCTTGGGAGAGGGCCAGGTTGGTGTATTCTCTGCATGGCATCTGCTAGCTTTACAACCCAAGACTTGATGCCCCACCTCATGTGAGTAGCAACAGCTGGAAAGGCTGGCAAAGCAATTTGAGCATTTCGAGGGCGGTGTGATCTTTGCAAACTCTACGTACTTGCCATTTTCAAAGCAGGTTAATCACATGTATGTAACAAGATTTTAGTTTTGCATGTAAAAGATATTCCATGAGGTTCAATACTTGACGAATGGAGAGCAGCCCGGAACTCAAAATTATCATGACACAATCTCACAGCTAATTAGCTACGCATTGTCATAGCTACCTCACACCCTTGTGAAAAGATCAAACATGTAACGGGTAATTGACATTACATGGCATGCAGTATCAATCACTGGTTACATGTGTACATGATATTAAGAAGATCATTGAAATGTGAATCGAATGAAGACTTCCCTAGTGACGTACAGAAAGCAGGCCATACAGTATTCTATGATCTTCCTCCAAATCTGAAGACCCTCTATGAGGCTCATGACTTGATGGATCCAAGGAATCCATGCACAACACAGAGGGCAGTAGGATCAGTAGGACAAATGAGAGGCAGAGGAGGTCACACAAAACAGTACTTGATGAGCAAATGCCACAAGACCCCATAGAGGATGTGAGGATGTCAAATGCAACCTCTCAGAGTGATAAGACCGTTGGAGGCTGCTGTCCACCGTCACCTGCAGTCGACTCCGACAGGGTTTTGGAATTTCAAAGTTGTTTGAAACATGCAAACTACAAAGTAACAACTTTCTATTTATACTACACCCAGTGGAAGAAGTAAACTGAACTTGACTACACACTGGAAAATATTCAGATAAGCATAGGAGGCTGATAATACTTGAAAGTGTCATAAATCGAGGAAACAATGTCGTTAAGATGTGTTAAAATCGAGGACTTTCTACAGGTCGTCTACTTTGTGATGTAGAGTATCTATTCAAAACCAGACCCACACGGTGAGTTTATGATGTACGTACAATCATACATTAATTGAACATGCGCCACACGCATGCCCAAACTACTGAGTACAATACTCGATATATAAGCTGCAGGTACAGAAGCTACTGTAAATATCCATAAACTTCATTAAAAGATGGGTACAGTACCAACAACTATCTACTTCCTGAGATAACTTCACTAGAAAATCATGCTGTTAGTTACAGTGTAATCAGACATGTCTCTTAGTATTTGGTACGATATTTTGCAGGGATGTAACGGATGGTTCAGGATGGAAGTGAAAGGCTATATGGAAGTGGGATGGTGGGAAAGGAAGGGGGGCTCCAAGCAGGCATGTAGTCGTAAAGAGAATTCAAAGCATATGGAATGGCTTATCATAGGCAACAAGGTTGCTTTCTTTGAGGACTGAAACCAAGATGACACGAAGTTTGAGTTTTGGCCGCCCTCATATCAACACCTCACCAGCCTCGAACCCGTGTGCCACAACACCAAAACCTTTCCTTTGGGACTGTCACGTTATCAACGGTTATTGACTACATGCCTGCTGCTGTGCTTGTGCCGGTCAGGGCTCGAAGGTAAAGAAAGACTTACGCTGCTTGATCTCAACAACTCAAGAACAGAGACATTTTTCTGGCAGAATGAAAAACAAAAAAAAGTAACAACAAAAACATAACAAGGAGAATTTTAACAACACAAGACAAGAGCTAGAAAGAAACCGTAGAGATTAATTACAGAGGCAACAGACAATGACGGAAAAAATGAATGCATACAAATTGATTGCAAAGTCTCACAGAAGTGTAAATGAATACATATTAAAATCAGAGGCAACATCAGAGGTGTTCGACAAAGTGAGACATATCATGACAGAGGTTTCAGGTTTTCTTTAAATTAAGAAAAAAAAATACTTGGACAATTTGCCAACACCATCAAAAGGCTGCGGATATTTAGAGGGTCCTTTGTCTAATTTTCATAAAATGTCAACAATTTGCTCATCATTCCCTTCAAACTGCTTTGACAGCCAAAAATTAATTAATTACATGGTAATTACACGGAAAAATAATGGAGAAATGAACAGCAAAACTGGAGGTGACATGCTTGGATGTTTTAGGGTTCTACCTTTAAAGGGAAACACTGAAAAAAAAAATTTTAATGTGGCATATAAAGAATTATAATTTTTACCAGTCAGTCTCACTGATACACATCAGAAATGGCTTCATCACATCAAAACATTATGCACTTAAGTGAGATGAATCTCTAACATACCCAATAGTTACCGGAAGATGCATCATTTGAATTTTTGAATGTTTGGGTGGACAGGTTATACTTAAGCAACAAATAATTGAATTTCTATTGTCTCTTTTATTCTTGAACAGAAGGTCACAGTCCTGCCTTAGTTTGAATAATCTAACACTCTGGGTGCAAAAATATTAGTTTGAAGATTTTTTCCTGTTAAACATAACACAATATTTCCCTTTAAATTCTGGCCCAAATATTAAAATGGCTGAATCCAAATGGCACACATGAAAAACGCTGATTACTTTTCCCCCATAGCATGCTACTTAGCAGGTTGACGTATTTCTGTCATTGTACCAATATTACTTAAGGGCCTGCTTATTGAAGAAAGTATATTATTGAAGAGTTTTGTTACAAGCTGTCCAGAAAAAGATGAAACATAAATTTTATACTTTTAAAATGGACATAAATGTTACCCAACATCCCTATGGAAAAAAGGAAAACAAACTCAAATCACATGTTGCCACAAACTAGATGTAACTAAATAAGATATGGGAGAAGGGCCTGAAATCTATCTACTTCCTTGTTCTTCTGATGTACACAAAATATTTACAGACAATGGAAGATTGATACAGCCCAATTAATTTGAAACCAGAAAATATGCAAATAACCCCATCCTGGATTGCAATAAGAGTCTTCCAAAAGTATCGTTTTTGAAGGCCGACACTCATCTGTTTTAATATGTAACTGGAGAACTGCTTTCAAGCTTGATGAAACAAATAGAAATAGACACAAAACCCTTTTAAATCGTCAATTATTAACAAAGAGAGGAGCTTTTTTCCCTCTCCCTCGTTAAAAACCAGGACCTCCTATTGGCACTGCTCAAATTCCTTGTGGGGGGAGGCATACCAGCCACAGGAGGTTTGAAAGAAAACTTCCCACGAGTGGTGTTGGTGGAGTACGAGCATGGTCAAGATACCGTAATGGCTTGAGTCCATTATTGGCTGAATATGAACAGGTTATAGAAAGGAAAATTGTTTTGACAAAGTCATCTTGTTTGCACAAAATCTGAATTTAAGTACTGTACGTGTCCAAGGATCTGCTGTCAGCATTGGAATAACACTGCTGTGTTTTGAAACTTCAAGAAAAAGTTGATCAACTGTAAGACTGTGAAATCAACTTCTGCTACAAAATGAACTGTCCCACTGCCACACCTTTGTCTTCTATTTTATGGTTAAACTTGTTAGTCTATGAGGTTCCTATGACAATTTGGAGTCTCAGGGAATAACTTACAGTGATATCATCAGCTTTCATCAGCTTTGAGTAGCTTACAAACCTGGTTTCGTTGACCTGGTTTTGTTGACGATCTGTAGTTGCTAGTCCCTACTCAGGATGACGAGAATGTCCTCACAGTATGAAGTGGTTACTTCAATTCCTAGAGAACATTCTTAATTTGCTTGTAATTATTCGTCAAGGGCCGTAAGACGTGTCTGTTATTCTGAATGCAGGCTAAAAGCCCTGAAAAGATTGGTACTGTTCCTTTGATCTCGAATATTCTTCTACAATGAATTAATTTATCGACATACATCAGCTACATGGCTAATGAGGCTAATTAGAAATATTGGCACGCAACTGTTTCCTTCAAACATACCACAAAATGAACACTAGAAAGCCAAAAGGCTCAGTGATTCCTTGCCTCATGATATA
>VJOZ01059759.1:5635-18512 GCA_009801055.1 Stichopus horrens
GGGTGGGTGGGAATTGTCCTAGTTGGAAATTGTCCAAGTTGGAAGTTGTCTGGACGTTGTATGGGAGTGAGCTGTTCAGGGTGTGGGGGGGTTGTTGTCCAGGAACCGTTGTACGACTTAAAGATGCACGTGTAGGACTTGGCAGTCACTGGGTGGGAAGAGAGTAATGTGGTGAATCATTAAATATGTTACAATAGTGTGGTGCGTATACCTTTACAACTTGGTCGCATCAATATTCGCTGTTACGCAGGTAGTTTTACTCTTTGTCATGTCCAGAGATGGAGCATGGAGATGCTGTGTTGTTTTGACAAGATGTTAGATGTTGTTAAGTATCAAATTGACTTTGTTTTGCATTTAAAATATTTGACAAAAAGAGAGAACATTGTTTACTTTTTTTGGTCCACTTTTATAGTAATATCTTAATGTTTTTCTCTTTTTTTCCCATTTACTCTTTGTCTTCATCTCTTTCAGCCATCAGCCATTTTCTGTCCTCATCATCGAATTTCTTCTAATATCGACGTGTCTTTTCACATTTACCAGATTGTGAGTATTTGTCACAACATGTGATGGTGTCCTTCGCTTTTTTGAAAATGCTTCAAATTTAAAACTAACGAGTGTCACTCTCTGGATCAGACAAGTTATGATGATGGACTTAGATCTCCTCCTTAAGTATCTTCTTGAAACATCATAAAGATTTCACTATTGATGGAATCCAGTGAAAATTTGTATAATTTTGCAGAATGGTAAATCTAGCACAAAGACCATTCTCTGCTTTTCACATCTTGGTGCTCACATTATATCTCACCCTCTGGCGGACATTATTTCACGTATCAGCTTGTCATATGACTGGATGGTGTGTCTTTTTCAGTCTATTACCATGACCATAGTTCAAATCATCAGCTACTGTAGAAGACTAATTCTCATCTATGGTTTTGTCAAAACTTTTAGTAATTGGATGTCTTAGATGTCCGTGGATTTGTAGTGAATTGCAGTGAATCTATTCTGGCCTCTCTTGTACAGTTTTTGTTTTCTTTGTTGTTGTTATTGTTGTTGTTGCTAGCCTTAATCATTACGTTTCCACCTGGTTTTACACTTCTGAAGGTCAACAACTATCGATCAAAACTGTCAACTGTATCTCACACCAACTTTTGTCTTTTCTCTTCATCGTCTTTCAGAGTTTTAGTTCCCATGAGATTGGTTAAAAGAAGAAGCAGCGGGTTTCGATCCTTCCTCACATTCCTCCTGACTTTCACCTTGCTTCAAGTAGTTCTCTTCACACTTTTTACGCTCTACAACAGCTAGCAGAACCCGGCAGCGGTAGCGCGGGTGTCCAACTGTCTACCGTTATTTTTATTTACTGCAAGGTCGTACGTTCGGCCCCACCAGAAGACTGTCGTCGTGAGGATGGAGGCATGGTACCAGTTGAAGAGAGCTGTTAAGAGTCCATGGCACAGATGGAGATTGACAGGAAACCTATATGAAGACAACAGGACCGAACCACTTTGAATGAGATGCTTGTGAGGAAGAAAAGCTCGCCGAATCCTGTTCCTTATCATCCTGAACAACATCTTGAGATTGAAAGGCCCTCTCCTTCGGGGAACAAGACTCCTGCTGGAATAGCAAGGTTCTTCATATCTGTGATGGAATATTGAGTGCTATTAAAAAAGATTCAGTCATTATTAAATATTAAAGCTTTGTTGTTATTTTAATCCAGTTTAGTTTGTGGTTTACCCGATAGCAAAGCAGAAATTAGACCCCTATTTTGTTTTTTTCCTAGATGTGATTGCCACCTTGTGCACAGAGACTGAACAATTTCATGCCGATATGAAGTTAAGTTTTGTCAAAAGTCAAGATTTCACTTGAAGTGTCCAGAAGTTTGGATGAACTTCTGACTGCAAGCAGTCTATTAGAGAAAGAAATATGGAAAAAGAAATGTAGGAAGGTGTCTGATAGGTGGCATTACCCTAAGTAATAGATGTAAACCAACTATGCAGTGCCAATTCCCAACCGTGGTCGGTTACCACCTTGTATAGATACACAACAGTTGTGTATATGGGTATGGTGTACATTGAAAATAACCATGGTTGGTCATTACATGGTGTAGGTAAACTATGGTTGTGTATGTGCCTAATGTACAGATCGATAGTAACCATGGTTGGTATCTTAATAGTGAGTACGAATCATCCAGTGTTAGTCATAAACCATGGTTTGTCATGACCTAGTGTAAAGAAACCATCGTTGTCTACGTGCATAACTTACAGGTTAAGAGCAACCACGGTTAGTAATTACTTTCAACTGGGTGGTATATCATTTTATGTATTACATTCAGTGAGTCTCTAATGATTGCACCCCAAGTGTTGGACATTAAACAATTTTTGTAGTCAGAAAATGCTTTGCTGCTGCCAACCACGGATGATTATAATGCCCATTGATATACCATCACATCAAACAACATCAGCCATGGTTCACAATTACCTGGTTAAGATGTACCTGTAGATTTAAACAAGCTTATTTGGAGAATCATCGTACAGATAAAAATATTGGAATGAGCTGTTGATTCATCTTCCCGTGCATACCCAATTTTAGAGAGGCCCAAATGTCACTTGAAGCAGCTCACTCAACTACTTCTGATGAACGTAATTTTTTTTTTTTCATGCCGCTGATAATGGGTGGGGGGGAGAATGCTTTCCACAACGATGTCAGAAATTTAGAGAGACCCATTGTTATGGAATTTCTCAGTTTGAGTCGTGCCTGTATTTATTCACGATCAGAATGACTCCTCCTACCGACCAAAATAGTTGTTCGTAATGTCACACCTTTCAAGGAGAGGTTCGAGGTTATACCCACATATTTGTATTTTTTTTTTAATTTTTTACCCTTTGGGCAGATTTTGCTGTTTTCTGCCTTGTCAGTGCCAACCCACCAGCACTTTTCAGATAACAGTATGTGTAATAAACTCTTTTTCTGAGATCCTTTTTTCTATCTTTCTTTTTTTTTAAGTAAATGTAAATGTGTGCTAAAATGAACGGTATTATACTCATTGTTGTTCATACTGTATTGATAGTGAGCTTCTTGGAGTGCTGAGATGGACTTTTTATATCACTATAAATTACAATGCCAATCCAGATTCTTCAGACCTCTGTTTATTGCGTCAGAAAACATTGGACGAAAAAATTTTGTAAGTTATGAATATTTGAATGAGAGAACTTCCAGCTGTACAGTTTTTAGACGCAAAATTTGTAGTTTATGTCATGGATATTTAATCTTTGAGATTTAATTTTACCCACAAGCCACCTGATATATTGATCTGAGATGTCGGATATGGGGCATGAACAAGGAAGAGATGAAAAAAAAAAAAAACTGTATAAATTTGTGACATAGAAATATGTTATTGTTAGTTTGTAAATTGAAACATAAAAATAACAATGACAGAAGTGTTACTGGGGTAAGGGACACCTGTAAACTGAACAGAAGCTGTAAGGGGGGGTAGGAGGTAAGGGATACATGTGAAATGAACAGAACTGGTATTGGAAATAAGGGGCATGTATAAAATGAAGAGAAGTGGTACTGGGGATGAGACAATACATGAATGTAAAATGAACAAAAGTACTGGGGGTAAGGGATATTTGTAGAATGGACAAGTTCCTAATGAATTACAACATTTGCACCAACAGGGAAAATTGGACATTTTTTTTTCTTTGTCTGGCATAATATTTTCAATCAAAAATGCATTCAAGAATTATTTTGTTACGTTCAGTTTAGATGCATAAAGTGTGTGATTATCATAGAAAAAATAAAAAAAAAGAAGGGAGGTCAGTGTTTTTCTTCAAACATTTGATACCACTCAGAAGAATTTGCCCTTCTGTTTGATGGGGAGGGGCTAGTGATCATGTTGTCATCCAACCTCATGAAGTATCAACCCAAGTGTACCTTCCTCTGGACACAAAAAACAATTTTGCAAGCGTCTGGAGACAATATTCGAAGTATGAGCTTTCTCAAGTGAGAAATTGTAACAATGTACTTTAAAGGGAAGATCCAATCACCCTGTAGTGAATTAGTATACCCTCCTATGCTAATTTGTGAATGGCTCTTTCTCGTCGTGTGTTATCGTCTCTGTTGTTGAATTGACTGATTTTTGTGGCATTGCACCTCACGTATGCTGTGCTGATATTCAGCAGCATCATGGGAAATACTTCAGAGAGAGAGAGAAATGAGAAAAATATTAACAAGATTTTGATGATTTTTTTAAGTATAGTTAGGACGATTGCTTGCTCCCTTTAAGTATGTATCAATACACTCATTAAATTAATGAACATGGTATTTGATGGTCAGGACCTTTATGTGTTCACAGTGTAGTACATGAAGTGGTTGTATCGCTGTCTTTGTTGTCTTTCTGAAGAACAACACATTTGTAAAAGGGCCCATATGTGTAACTCACTCTATGAATGAAATAAGTATGCCAATGGGGTTAACTCTGGCAATGCTTTCCCTAATTTGGGGGGGGGTTGATGAGGTGGGTTTAGTCATAGTGTTCAGCAGTTTTCATTTTTTCTGTAATTTTGAGTAAGAAGAGGAACTTTACTGAATTATTTCGGAAAAACAAGTTTTCTTGAATTTTTTGTTAGATATGTGGGGACATCAATACTGACATCAGATGTAGATGTGTAGTAACGCTGCAAGCTTGGTCTAAAAATTCTGAAGCCGAACATTGCTTAATCTACAATCTACATTGCGTTACCTATAAATTCGTCAGTAAAACTATCGTGTTCAGTTCCCTTGGACTGTTGTTATTGTTTTGTACTTGTGCCTTTTCTATTTTTTCTTACCAGCAAAATTTGATCTGTTTACATATCTCTGGTTTAATTTTTTTTTTTTAATTTTATTTTTGCACTTCCCTAGCAACGTCATTTTCGTGCAAGTTTTTTCTGAAGTAGAGGCTGTTTATTTCATCGACTTATCAACAATCCTTAACGAATGCTTTATTCATACCAGTTTCAAACTTACTGTGCTTTAGTACTTATCTTCATAACAGCTGATATGTCTGTAATATTTTATTTGTAATGCTGGACTGTGGCTCAGAAAGTTTCTTCTTGACCTGCCAATTCACTAAAGGACTTTTCATCGATACGATTCTGAGCACATTGAGAGAGAGAGAGTTAAGTTGTCGTACAGAGGCAGTTGAAATTGTTGCCCATAAACTTAGCACCAAACCAAATAACTTCTGGTAGCCCTCTGATGATGAATTGAACAAACGATTTTGACCGACTTTTTGGTACGCCATCCAGCATGTCACTCCTTTTACTGTTTGGCTCATCACTCCGTATACCCGTCGCGTTCGTTCATTTGTTCCTTAAGGTGCCATTGCAGCTCTGCCAATTTGTCATTAGTTAGCTATGCCTCGCTCGGCAGTCGGCATGTTTGCAGACTGCTCTTTAGACAGGAGTTTTCAAAACGTCCTCGATCTTGGTGCGTCGTTGATCCGTAGTTACATGAAGTAGGTTTGTGGAGATGAGGCACACAGGCCGGTTGTCTTTGTATGTAGCATGTTTTTAACACGTTGCAATTGCAGAGTTTGAGCGATAGTCAAAACATCGCATCACTGATTACAATTTTGTTTTATGGTTATTAGTTTTAATTACAAGCTTTACAACAAGATTAATTCATCTGTCTGTTGAAGACGAGATGCAGCTCTGAATTTAATCCTGTTTTGTCATGTTACCATGACAACTTCACATATTCAGTCGCCTCAAAAGACGATTTTTGTCACGTCTCTCAGTAATATCAAAGAGCTTGTCATTGCTTGTGTAATTTCTTGAATAGATGTAGATTTGAAAGGGTTCGTTTCTCTCCTTTGTAAAAGTTTCTTGCACACAATATTTTTGTAAATGTTTTGCATGACTTGACAGTTTGTAAGAACTCGCATTTGAAGTTTTTTGACCTGTTGGTATTCATCCTTTTTTTTTTAACTTTACTGTCTAAATGAAATCTGGTGGTGCTCTCATCATATGCAACAACTGTTCTTGTTTTTTGTTTAAAACAATCTAGAGATCGGTAGAAACTTTCAAATCCCACCTAGAAATGTGATACCTTTGAGTGGCCATGGTAACTATTTTGAGAAATGACTCAATAAACCAATTGTTTCATGTCTGAACTTACTTAGAGATACAGCTGTATAGATTAACTTTGCCAGTCAGGTGTTCAGTCAGGGAAATGTATGGTAGTATTTTGTATCAAAGGGCTGCCTTTTCAAAATAGCTACGGATTTGATTCCTCTTTGCCAAAAGAAACAATTCTCTCAGCAACCCTCGTATGCATATTTCAAATAAAAGGGTCTGAATATTCATGATGGGGGTGATAAGGTTACTTTGCAAAGATTAAAGTCTCTTACTCTCTTCCAAGCTTTTGAGGGAGAAGATTGTCATTTTACTTCCTTTGGGAAGTATTTTCATATTTGCACTCTCTTCGTAACAGGTCGACTGTAGGATAGTCAGGCTGCCCATCATGATAGTGGCTATAAACAGCCCACTGATTGTCAAAACTCTTGGATGGTTTGTCACTGAACATTGAAAAATCCTTGACTTTGTATTATCCACAGACAGAGTCATTAGGGAAGTATGCAACAACAATGTATCAGAGATGTGGGTCTGATACGTTTATACCCTATGCCATTTGTTAAACGCCTCTTCTAATGGACAAATCATTTTCAAAACTTTTGTATCACTTTCGGAGAAGTTGCATTAATGAGATCACAACATCGCTATTTTCTTGGAAAGAAGACCTACCTGTGTATTTTGTGCTGCTATCCTAATGTTTACAAAGTATATATTAAAGAACTGATTCAGAAACAATGATTTGAAGGGTTAGCTTTCACAAAGTTTTCAAGTGATCAAGTGAAAGATTCCTTGGGCTTTCTTATCCTTTGCATTTACAAACAATTAGATGCTTTAAGTAATTAAACAAATTTACAAATTCATGTGGCAATCACTAACTAGTACAGATTAACTGAAGTACAGTCAAAGAATGTTGAGAACCATTCAGCCCATCGGAAATATTCAAACGTTGTCCGAGATTTTCATCAAGACTTCCCCTCTATTTTTATTTTTCTGAAGCTTGACCTACCTTTGTACATGTCCTGGATGATGAATGAGATAAGAAAAGTTTTAGAGAGGAACAAATATTTGAAGTTCTCCTAGTTTCTATGCCAACAAGATCATCATCAGGAAATGTCATCCTATTCTTAAAGCAGTATTTTTGCCTTTGATAGTGTACAGACTGTAATGACTGTAAAATAACATATTTATTGATATTTTAGTCAATCATATTATTTTATTATATTTAGCCAATTTCTTTTTGAAACAGTGAAAGTATTATTGAGGAAAGTGCAACCTTCTCCTCGGCATTCTTGAAGGCTACTTTCCGTCGCAAGTCGAGATAGACTCTGCCCATGCCTTGAATATAGTCAGGTCGTTGAATGAAGGCCTCACCTTCTGAAGTTCTATCCTGGCACCGGTTGATCATCCAGTTCTGTTGTATCACACCACTGCACTGCATGCATGTGTAATGCCAGTGAGATACACAGGAGGATCATAAGTGAATGAGTCTATTTTTGGCATTGCTCATGATTAAACATCACTGTAGGAATGAATAAACATGGCTGTAGGAATAGTTAAACCAAAATGACATCAAAGAACGGCAAGCGAAGTCCAAACTCTGTGAGGCAAAAGGTTCTCGTGAAACTGCGTGACAACAAATCGGACAGAAATTTTAGGATTACAAGCCTTGCAAACAGCTAAATGCTGGGAATCAGTTTTCCCTGAGCATTATTAGGTTATCTCAAAAGATCAAACCATTGTATTTACTTCTGTTTTTGCCAAAGATGTAGTTAGATACTGAACGAAGAAATTCTCGGGCCATATGTGCATCGAACATGTCAAACGTGAATTGAGAGCTGCTTTGCCTTACGGAGCAAGGACCGTGTCACGTTGTTCGGCTTGATACGTTCAGCGTGTGACTAATTACCTTGATGTCATGTCTGGTATACCTGTTTCTACAGCTCCAAACAAAATATGCAGCTTTAATATCTCTCTGTTTTCCCCTCTAACATCTGATGAGAGGTGAGCTTGCTCGACTGCAGTTACCTACTTAAAACTCTTCTGTACTTACTTTGTGTTACTTTTACCAAAAGTTTTCCCATGCTTGTTTGTTTGTCACTATTTTTCTTTTTTGTAGTCGAAACAATTCCTGTTTGTTTTATTTTCTTTATGAAATGTGTATTTTTGTTACCATAGAAATAGGAATGAGGCTCCCTATCATCATCAGCTGGTCTTTAGATGTTCGCCGTGAAATGCTCACATCGAGGTGATAATTATTCGCATCAGAGACACCCAGACTCTCTAGCTGTATCTGGTAGGAGTGTTATGGTGTATAGCAGGAGATGGATAAATGGTTTTGAGAATGTTCTTCTTACTGTTTTTAGAGTTTTCTTAAAAAAAAAATGTACATCTTTAGAGCAGGACTCAATGTTAGAAAAATCTCCAAAATCTAAACGAAGACCAACCTTTGAGGGAGTTAATCCAGTAATTGTAGTGCAGGGAGATATATTCTTCATATATTTCACTTTTATGCTCCATAAACTATTTAAGAGCATCATCAGAATTTTGCGTTTTTCACAATGACTTATTTTCATACCTTTAAGTTTACCCCACTCCCCCCTGCTTCTCATTAATTGGTCATCCTTCAAAAATATTTCCAACTAGCACTTCATCCATTTGTTCAACTGAAAGGATGTTTCTTTGACTGATTCCAGCAAATGATAGCAGGATATCTTGACCGCAATCATCTGAGCTTTTTGATTTTTTTCAAAGAGATAATCCACATCCCACCGATGTTAGGATGAGTTTCGGAGTGTCTCGATCGTGAGAGAATGTATGCCTCAATTGGTGACCTCAGAACAGCAGTGGTCTACTCATCTGTCGGTTGATGAGAAGTATCTCCCTAATTAATCAAAAAGGTTAATGCAGAGGGGAGTTGCGTGTGTGAAGGGGGGGGGGATTGCTTCCAGCACCAGACCTTTGTGTACTCATCCATTGGTGAGTCAATTGCTTTGAAAGGGAGGAACCAAGTTGGTGATACAATCACAATGGGGGGTGGAATATAAGGGGAGGTGTCTATGAAAAGCTTATCTGTAATTGAGTTCCCTCAGATTAGATTCGGTGCAAAAGAGAAGTGTTCGATTAATACGTGAATTTTATTCTACAAAATTTCATTTCCCCATGTAATAATTTTCGCAAAATGAGGTTTTCCAAAGATTTTCACTTTGTCTTTTGTTTAGGTTTAAAGGTTCCTGCAGATATATATATATATATATTTTTNNAAAGGAGTTGTTGTTGTTGTCTGTACAACATTCCATTGACATAATGTCATCGTTCGGGATCTAAAGATTTAATTATCGTTTGCATTATGTTAAATAGTTGGAAGGATCAAACGGAATGCAAATTATTGTCCACTTCTAATTCTGTTACCAATTTTCCTTTTGTTTTCACTTTTATCTTAAGAATGTAACGTTTGAACCCCAATCAAATCGAACCAAAAGTGACCCCCTGTCTTAAGAGTTGATAGAGGTATACCCTGTGCAATTTTTTTTTTCACGTAGAGTTGCAACTTTAACTTAAATAGGAACTAAAAAAATTTAGAAGACGTGTGTACAGTTTAAATAGTACTTCACATGAGGACATTTTGAATGGCAGAATTTGGGGTTTTGTTTCAACTCAACATGTTGCGAAAGCTCTCCCTGGACCAACTGATAGATCTTTGAAAGATCTTTTTGTCAAAGATTATCAAAAGCTTGTCAAAGGTGTAAACTCGATTTATCTCTGGTAGTTGGGTATTAAAGTCTCATTGAAACGTACAGGCATCAATGGACCCTGGTTCAGCAGTCATTTTGGAAGGGAGGGAGATTTATCAAATCTTTTCTTGAGTGTGCTTCAAAGGGAATGTTAAAACATGCTAAGTCATCAGCGGTTATCGACCTTAATTTTTTTTCCATGTTATATATATTTTTGAAGAGAAGTGCACCCGAACAGTTCATCTTTTGAAGAACTGTAGAAACTTGTGTCACGTGATCCAGCAATTTTTTTTTTTAGTTTTAACGTGATTGATTACATGAATGACATGCGTGATTGACCGACTGTATTTATTAGGATAAATTTACAATATAGATTGACTTGACTTAACGATGTATTGGATGATTGATAGGTATTACTGAATGGTTTATTCACATAAATTTTGTTTAGACGTTTGGCGTATATTTGTGGTGCAGTCCAGTTCAAGTCTAGGCTTATGTTACAAGCGACCAGAATAAGTCAAAGATTTAAAGTATACGTTCCACAAAGAGAGTGCTTTAGCATCTTAAAAGTTTAAATCGGATGGTTAATTTTCATATTTCTACTCGGCTTTTGCAGTAATGAATATTTTGGAGAGACGTTTGGACAAGAGTTAGTTTTACAAGATCATGTGGAGGATAGTTATGGCAATCAAAGTTTCAGATGTTATTTTCTGCTGTAACGCACAACGAAATTAGTTTTGGTTTTGATGTAATAAGTTGTAATACATTTTTCGAAGCTAGCTGTAAAGTAATGCGTAAACATATACAACCCGGAGGGAAGCTTCCCTCTTCGAAGAAAAATTATTATTCACGACTTTCGAAAATTGTTTTATTGTGGTTTTAAGCTTCAACAAAATTTTAAGTAATTTTAATGAAAAATATTTTGGAATATGATGAAAAAATACTTTTGATTGAAAATAAAAGAAAAAAAAAGAAAGAACTGATGCGCAATTAAATATCTTTTCATATAACGTTTTTGTTGTTGAATTTTTGTACGGTGTTATGGTGGCAGTTCAATGTTTTTCTGACTGTGTTGCCCGTGGAGCAGTGACGTCTTGAGGGGAGTGGAGGGGGGGCATGTGGAACCAACATAAATTTACTTGAAAACTTTTATGTATAGGGGTGGGGTTGAGGTGTAAGGTAAATAGAAAAACAAATTGTCTCTGAAATGCAATTTCCGGTGATGTGGGAGGTGCTTTGGCCAAACATTTTCGGTCCGCTCTTCACTGATCGATGGTGCCGTATATAGAATTACTGCACTAGATCGTCAGATTTTGTTTTTAGCTCACGGGAATGGAAACAGCGAACGAGGTGATATCATGATTGGAAATATTCTAGGTAGCAACAATCTGAATGATTACCATAGACTTATGTTTCTCTCAGTAATTGCAGACATGAGATCCCTATTTCTCCGTTGGGTACATGGCAGCTTAAGACCCCCTTAAAGTGCCGTTTATAGTCATCAGAGAAGGGGGGTTGTAGGTCCAAATAGATGCATGGATTACCGGACTCCTGCACACGCAGTGCGGGTAAAAGGACAAAAGAACTTCGTCGTTAGTTCATACCCCTACACACCCTGCTGAAAAGCCCGCCATGCAGACTTCGCGCAATTGGCCTGTATATACATTCCAAATGCAGTGAAGCGTTTGTGTACAACCGCACATTAAAAACCATACGCTGTAAAATTTGATGAAAATCACTCAGTCATTTCTTTATCCTTTAAGGACTAATTGTTATTGAAATATACATAAAAAGCTTATATTATACATGAAAGGAGGCACTAAATAGTGAGTTACTCGTCGGCCTTCACAGTAAGACTGCTGTCCAGTGTGTTCCATTTCAAGCGAATATAGTCCTCTATACATTTTGCGACTTTTATGATCGCCGATTGCTGGATAGCAAAAACGCTACATGCAGTGACTGCGCATGCGTGTATCGACTAGAGACATATGATTCAGTAAGTAATGTTACCGACACCTGACACTTCAAGAGGTGGTGCTGGATACTAATTTACACTTTGTATGGTAGGCTATAACTTAGATCCAATGTTAGAAAACGTACAAGTATAGGCCTACACTTTCTTTGATCAATCTGTCTTCCTGTTGCAGCTGTAAATGTATTCATCATTCACTGCATGCTTAAAGATAAGGGATCGTCTCATAAATCAAGCGCATCAAGAATTCGTTACGTCATTGCTGCCATTACCGTCATTAAATTTACGGTACTGTTCACTGGGAATCAATTATGTTGTCACAAACGGTTGATTCGTGCACCCAAGCAATCTATAGGCCTACATTGGTCGAGTGGAACTACACTTGTATGTAGTGCATACATTGACACTATTCATGAGTTGTCTTTTAATAACTTTTACTTCAGATTACGCGCGAACGTGGTAAAACATAGTATCTGTCCGTCCAGCTTTACTCTTCCTTACAATCACCTTTAATTTTGTCAATTATATTCCACTATCTTTAGTGTCAACACAAAAGCCACTGCATCACTGAGGTAACAGAAATACCCTTGAATCTTGATAACTACAGCCAGGATCAAGGCGACTGAGGGGGTGTGCAAGGAGTAGTCCCCCCCCAAAAAAAAAAATGATGTCAAAACGACGATAGTCGGAAAATATGAAAGACCAGCTGGAATCTCTGATATCTCAAAGTAGCTCCTTTTTATGACATGCTGCTTCAAAAATAAAGTGAAATATCTCGTATTCTCAGGGGGAACCCCCTCCCCAGACACGCGACCATTCCTCTCATGCTATGCTCCTACTCTGAAACAGCCCCAGGGACGTGACTCTAGTCATTATATACTGTCATTCTCGTGGGGATTATCAATATTTGTTAGGTATTAGTATTGTCTGAAAGTGCCTCGATAGCGCCGCCACTCAATTGCAAGAAACACGTGACAAACCGCAATCGGGATTTTGGACCCTCAATATCTCCGCCGGCCCCAACTATGTACGGCGGTGACTACAACCTTACCTGGAAGACA
>VJOZ01059808.1:0-16277 GCA_009801055.1 Stichopus horrens
GACGCAATTTGAGGCTATGTTCAACATTTTGAATGCCTAATGCACCCATTACCTCAAAATGTCATTTTCATGTCACTAGACCTTTAACAGTAATTGCTTTCCTACATAGCTGTGACCAAATTTCAATGCTGGCTGCCTGCATTTCCAGCCCTTTACATTTCATGGACATCACAGCCAGTAGATTTGTCAACTGGTATGGTTTTACTACACTGCTTTCTGCTCAGTGCACTGTGTGGCAGTGTGGGCGCTTGGCTTTTGTCATTTTCAGTGCCTTTGTTTACACTTGCCATGGCCTTTCTGCAAGTAATTTGTGTTTAATACAATGTTGGCCACAGTTTGGCCATATTGAATTTCTGTGAGCAACTTAAAACAACAAGATTTAACACGCAAATAAAATGAACTAAGTTAGGTATGAAAGGTATGTTGACTTGAAGAGAAGAAATGAAAAAAAAGAGAAGAGAGAGTTCAGAGTGAAAAAGGTGGGGTTCCTCCCTCTGCCAGTATCATAACAAGTGGTTGAATAAAACAAGCCTGTTGGTCTTACATTCTTTTAATACTCAACCCACTCATGCTGATTTTTTTTTTTTTTGTAGTTGAAACGCCTACCTAAAATTTGCCCAGTGCCATGAGTAAGTGCTGTATGTAGTATTATGTATCTTAGAGTACATATTCCATAGGAATGAAAGTTTGTGAATCCACCTGCACATCAAATGTATAAACATAAGCAAGAAAAATGCTTTTAAGAGAAAGTGGGTACAAACTGCATCATGTTGACCTTTCACCTTGTCAACTTTGTCTTTCATTTTCAAGGTCATTCACTTGAGGGTTAAGATAGTAGTAGTGATGAAATCGCTCTTCCGTAAAGGGGGTCAAATAGGGTTAAGGGGGATCAAAGTGCATTCCTGGCATTCCTAACCAGCAGGTGTTCTATTGTAGCGTATTCTCAGGAATGGTATCCTAGTTTCCTTTCGGTACAATTCATTCCCATGGCTATTACTAACATAAACCCAACCTGAAAAATATGCGGAGTATGTCAGTAATTTTTTCCCCCCATATAATAGAGTGTGGAGTCAAGAGGGTATTGTTTGCCAAAGACCAGATGATAATGGTACTTGAAAACTGGCATTTCCAGCCTGGTCTGACTGATGACAAGTTGCTTTCCATTCTTGGCATTTTTTCGTGTGGTAGGATTCCTATGGCATTGTGAGGATCTATCGGTTTGTGCGATGTAAGGTTTGTGTACATGCTTGCTGCAAAAGTGTCCACCTTGTTCCTTATTTGTTTGTACCTAATTTTTGTTTCCCTCTTTCAAAAGTCTAGATACATCATCTTCTAGGACAAGCTTGATAAGATCATCCTGTAAACAATTAGTTTTTCACAAAACTGATGTTGCGGAGAGAGACTGGAGGCAGAAACTGGTTGCTAAGACATCACTCTGTATTCGTTTGTCACTGTAGAAAGTGTACGCTCACAATGCCCTCACAGCGGTGTGAAACTTTGTACTGTAGAGCAACATTGGTGTGATTTGCAGAAGCAAACTAGTAATGGATAAAGATCGACTCAAATGTACTTTTAGAGAGGAGTTTACCTTCAGTGGCGTCGAGATGGTCTTTAAGAATTAATGATTTAGGCATGGCTATGTCTACAGCTCACAAAGAAGATGCAATGACACAGGCCTCCCCAACAACAAGCGACATGCGTGTTTGGCGAATTGCTTGGATTTCTGTACCTCACACTGTTTCATGACGAAGATGGCGCCATGGGCCTTGGTAAATTTATCGTCATTTTGTTAACACCCTGCAAGGCACTGTTAATGGAAATGAGACAAGCATGGGCTCTTTTCATTCAGTTGGGTGTTATGGGAAGGAAAGGAAGCTCTCCTTTTTTTCAGAGAGAGAGGGAATCGTGGCCACACGAGGCGAGTCTGTTGTGAGTCTGTGATTGATTCTGATTGACAGGATATCATTGGATATCATCTCTGTCGTAATCTTACATAGGTACAGTACCTGTCATGTCCCCCATATCACATGCATCTATTGAGCAGTTCATGAGGTTCATGAGACCAAAGTTTTATGAAAATTAAAGGTTGAATAGACAGAAGATTTGTGAAACAAAATTAAACTATTAGGGATATATGTGCACTGCTGTGTTGAAATAGTTGAGCTGAAGGAACCATGAAGGATGCTTCTGGGGGGGGTGTTGTCTATTGGGAGGATCCTCCTTTCCCCCATTGAGATGACTGTGGAATAATTTTGTGTGAACTCTTTGGAAATCAAATTGGGGTGTAAATATTCTCGTCGGTGGCAGTGGACCATGAACCAGTTAACCCTCTGCTAACGCCATGATATGCGGCATTTACCATCTTTGGAAATTTGAAATTTCTTTTGTGACTCATGGGATTGAACATTTCCCAACTTGTAACAATTTGTCTTTTACTGTCAAACATGATTTTTCACCTCGTATCAATGGAAATCCTGGATAATATCGACCAACTGCTCATGTTATGCCGCCCTATAAATCTGAAGGTACTAGAGAACCATTTGCATTCACGTTTAACAAGAATGTACCGTACAGTACTTGGTACAAGGAACGTCGTCTCAGTTTTAGTCTTGTAAACCATGTGAGTCTTCTGAACCTTTTTTTTTTTTCTTAAATCATGTGAACTGTTGGTAACTTTATCTCCTCTTTGATCTTACCAATCGTTGGACCCGTTAACGTTCGGTCTTGTGGGATACCTCCGACCGGTGATATACAGTGGGTTACACTGGTTAGCCTTTGAGGAGGTTTCCGACTCTCTGTACTTGTAGGGCTGACAGTACATTGTAGCTGTATTCCTTACTATTTTGAATCAGGACAGTTGTTGGTTGTATGGTTGGTGAACTTATGCTGGTCTATTAAAGGCTACCCACAGTAGTTATTGCCTCTGTGGTGAGTGCATGGCTCTAGCCTTCATGGCCAACCCAGCTGTGGTGAACTTTTTCACTAACCAAAAGGTAAAGTCCTCTTCATCCAAAAACATATTAGCCATCCCCATCAAGTCTGACACATAAATATATGGGTTTGGCTAAAGCAGGGCTGGAATTAAACGACTGCCACGACGGCCATGACTGTCTTGCCCAAGCGGGTGGCCATGGTGCCCTTCAAAGAACAGCTACTTCACAAGGCCGCAAAGGCAGTCGTGCCCACAAGTATGTGGCAGTTGTGCCTGAATGAAATAATTCCAACAGGATTTCTCACGGATATTTCTCAACAAAGTATCCCAAACAGTGTAGCAGAAACTGGTTACTAAATGAACACGATAGGCAACACGTGAGATCAAAGCAAGTCCGACGGCTGGAAACTTACTGCGTTTTTCTTCCCGTTATTAGTAAGTGACTTTGAAGTATGAGATAAATCAAATCCATCAATTACAGTACCTTGCACCTATTAAACCGCTGTGTTGTGTAAGACTCGGATATTTCTTGGAATTTGTGGAGACAGGTCGTGTATATACATACATACTGGTGCAGAGAAATCGCATTTATTTAGTCATGTTAGCAATAGCATTCCCTTTTGTGACTTTGAGATAGAACTGGAGGGTTGTTGTTTGATATCAAAGATAAAGAGACTGATAGAAAAAAGGAGTGTTATGTCCATAAGAATTGAGTTCAAATGTGTTTTGTTGTATCAACAAAGACGAATACAGTTCAAGTAAATAATTAAAAAAAACACTTGCATGTCTGATTTCGAATATGATTCATACTCTGTACCTGTGCTCCAATTCTGTCTAATATTATGTCCATTTCCACATAAAACAACCCTCTGCAAAAATGGCCTTGGTGCCCTACCATTCAAAAATATTTGGCCTTGGTGCCCTACCGGATGGCCGGTGGTTTCCTCCAAAATTTACGAATGACCAAAGCCATATGGCCATGCCCTCCTCCAACTTTTTTATTCCAGCTAGCCCTGCTTAAGTCAATATAATCCTCCCATGTGAATGCAGTGGACTCAAAACTTTGTGATGGATACTGTATGCAAGGTTGTGGCAAAATTTTCGAATAGTCGTCATCGACGGATGTCCTTGGGAACAGTCACGTTAGGCCATCGGCTGTTGTCCTCCAGCATGAACTACTACTGTACTACTGTGACTTGAACAACAGTGCTGTCACGAGTGATGTTCATTGGGTTAGTTCAGGTACGTACAGTATAATTGCACTTACAGCAACAATGACTAAACATTGAGAGAAAAATCTGTTTGGCCTTACCTGGACCACGTTTTATTAGTTCAAACTTCTAGTTCACTAATTGCAGAAACTTCCCTCTGTTAGCATGCACTTTCTGTAGAAGACAAAGAAAAGAATGTTTCAAGTTGGGAACATTTCAGTACCTTTTTTCATGTTAACTTGCATACACAGTACTGTATGTGACACTGCATAGCCTCAAAAGTTCTCCATGTTCAATGATATGTACCTTTCCGCAGTTTATCTCTTATTGGGATGGATAGAGTTCGTCAAAATTATGATTATGAAATGTCCTTCAGAATTGACCTTTCTTTAAGTTTCCTTTTGGAAGTCTACTTTGTTAATTTCCTATGACAATGATGCAATTAAAATTTACCCCTTCAGGGCTGCAATGTGTTTGGATTTTTTGGCAATTTTATCAATGTCATTTGTCTTCAAGAACATTGGTTTTCATTTGATTTACTCCGAGTTGGTAGTGTATCATAATATTAGCGTGACTACAGCTTGTTTTCTGTTGACATGTAGATGATTTTCAGAGCTTAGACGATTCCCATTCCTTCATAAGATTAATTTAAATTTCTGAGACATAGGCACTTTCTGTGAAGTAACCTCACTTCATATTGATGAATAACAACAATTTATTGTACTATATATAGTAATTGCAATCTTCTTGTAGACCTTTTGATCTGTCCTGAGTTTTTTCTCACTTTTCAGGTTTAATGAAAATGTTTCTCTCAGTTGGTTCAAGGAACCTCATCCATGGCCATAGATCTTTCCTTATCCTCCCCCTCTTCAACCTCTCCCCTCAGTCCCTCCTCCCCTTTTTCCTATTACACAGATCCTATTGTTTTTCCAGATCTCCCATCCGCTCCCCTTCAGTCTAAATCTATACAGCTTTAACTTACAGTGCAGTGACTTGAATGGTTTTCACCACATCTTCAGATCGTATAACCAACATTGCAGTATGCATTGGCTTAGAACATGATAATACCTGCAAATCCTGGTACAGATTACAGAAATTGGACAGAAAAGACAATGGAAGCACATACTTTTTTGTTCCATTTGGCACAGCCACGAGGCTATACTCACCCAGCTTTTCATCATACACTATGCAGTGAAAGTCATCAAATCCGCCAAATGTATAATTTGTTTCTTAATTGCATTCATTCTCCCTCGTACGTTTCTCTGTCTTTAGCAGCGACTCGCGTGCAGTACATGTCCAGCACAACATGTTTACAACATCGATGTACACATACAAGTTTGCATACATGTGTACATCGATCCATTCAGTGCCATGCATTGACACATACTGTGCTCCTCTCACACACATACATCATGCATGTACATGCACAGTATGTAATCTCTGCTCTGCTTCAACAATTGGTCAACTCTGTGAAGGACACTGTCATAACTTCCGGCAACTGATGTTTCCGCTATCAGAGACACGTGTGCGTGTGCACTTAAAATGCATTATTGATTTGGGCTTTACATTAAGCAACGCCCACACGCCGTCGTTCACAGTGTTACGACATTTCAAAACCCAGTAAGCATGCAGTGTGCAAAAAGTGGCAAAACGGCCAGCTGGCCAAATTTGAGCGTCGCGGGGAAGATGAAGTCACACCTCGCATTTCCGTTTCGCAGGTGGGTTTGGGGAAACAGGTGAAAGTTGTCTGTGAACTGTACTTTGATAATTGACTGGAGATGGGCTGGAAATATGTGTATAGCTTATGTTTGTATACTTAAAAAGCAGTGTGGTCTATTACCAGAAGTTTGCAGTTAATTTGAAGATAAACAGCCACTATTCATTCCGAGTACTTCTTGTATCCATGCAGTTGAGAACGTCGTTAGTCACTTTCAGAACATATTGACCCAAATATTTGGGATAAACTCACGGTTGCACCAGGGAGTTACTATTTAGCAACTCCCATGGTTTAAACAGCAGGTCATGTAAATCAGGTAACAGCATAACTGTATGACATCATAATCACCAAAGGTAGCAGAATTTATCACTACATGGAGGCCTACAGTGTTTCTACAGATGTACTTGCATCAGTTATTTGGCATACAGGTGCTTAGCATCTGTCATCTGCCAAAACATAAATAGAATTAGTCATAAAAGTGGAAGGTTTGTGTCCCTGGAAAGGGATCAATTGATGACTGTTTGTATGCTTGAAGGTTGGTAAACGATCCAGAATCAGGCTCTTTTACTGATTTCTAGTCGTACAAAATCATACATAGTTTTGGTGTTTCATTTGTGTTGCCTAATGGTCTTGCATAGCAACCTGTACATTAATTCTAGCTACAGAGACATACCGTGGTTCAGTGAGCTGGAGTATGCGCTTCACATTCCTTAGTCTGTGGGAGTAGGAATTGGATCCATTGCTAGCTTCTAACTTCTTCCAGAAAACTAATGTGTAAAGAAAATGAATGCCTCATGAATAGTATCGCACAAGCCTCATCTATATGATGATCAAGTCATAAGAATGGTTTCAATTGAATTTTGTACCAATTGATGGGCTTTCCAGATCCTTGGATAACATTAAAAAGAGTGAAAAGTAGTTGTCCTTGTCTTTTATTTTGAAAAAATCATCAATCTTGAAGTCTTCTTCTTATTTCTCTTGGAAGTATTTTTTATGATGTTGCTGAATATCAGTGCTTCATAAGCAAGGTGTTATGCTGCAAAATCAAACAGTTCAACAACAATTTAGTGATATCACATAATTAAAAGAGCCTTTCATGAATTAGCATGAAAGGGTTTATACTAATTCAGTTTGGGTGACTGCATTTTCACTAAAGTTAGATGTGGCCCCATCGCAGAGTATTTACATATCTAGAAATGTTCTACGTGTGTGTAGTGTTCTTTCTCTCAATTATGATTTTTTGTTTAATCATGTGCAATAAATCTTGAGATTAAGATTAGGGCCGACAAAGCTTAAGATGTCACAAAGCATGAAACCACTTGGATTTTGGCATGGCGGTGGCTGCAAAATTTTTGTCCTTGTGTTAGAAATATTCCCTCCCATGGTGATTCTCAGAGCAGCTTTTTTTTTTCAAACTTTCAGACACCCTTAGCACCTTCAAATCAAGTAGCAATGTTTGGTCTCACCAACTTTTCTCCTCTCTTTTTCTTCCGAATGAAAGCACAAAGAGCCTTAAAATGTGTGAACTTGACCTTGAAACTACTGACTCAATCAGTGAAAAAAGCGATGACATCAGCGCACATGCATATATGGTTGCCAGACAACTTGTACCTTGTTTTAATTATTCCTAATTGTGCCAAAGCCTGTGTTTGTGTATGCACACACCCACACATCCTGAACACTCCAACTGGAATAAGGGTGGGACAACCTGGAGCCATGCATGATCGCCTTGTGTGTCAACTGTGTGTGTATGACGTCAAAATTTACCGGAACTCATGCAAGAACTGACATGCATCTGAAGTGACGTATAGTGATGTCTCTACATAAAATGCAACCTATGCCTGGAACACGATACTCCTGGAATTAGTGTCTGTTTGAGTTCTCTTTTGGCTAAAATACACCATTTATTCAACACTCGATTTACAGTACTTAGCTTCTCTGCTCTGCTCTGCAGTTAACCGCTTGCAGCTGCCATATGGTATGAGCAATTTATGATCTTTAGTCTAGTAATTTGCAAACCTTGGTACCCTGTTAAGCCCTGCATAAAATGTCATCCATGCATTTCTGTTTGGTGCGTGGGGCAAGTTTTTCGACCTCCCTTGCTGTAAAATCTTGTGGCATCATCGGATGTTGTGCTCTAGGTAAGTGAAACCAGGGTTCCGAACTTGGCGATAAACATGGTACACAATCATTCTGAAATAGCCAAAGTAATGCGGGGTCTGAAGCAGGTGCAACCGTTGACTATCATACATGCCAGCGACTGAATCAGATACCCAGCAAATGGTGCTAAGTGTACAATCTCTGTATGGTCGCATTGTTTGAAAGATGCACCCTCTATATAATAGTGCTTGACAGTTAACCATAATCATGGTATGCACTGTATTGAAAAATATCAACAGCTGTGAATAAGAGAACGTACATCCATTCTTACATTATGTACGTTTGTTACTTGGAAATGTTACTGAAAAGAACAATTTGCACTTGTGGCTCATTTAGCTTCCCTGTCTTTGTCCCAGTTCACATCATAGACATTTTCCCTTGCTAACACTGCAGTGTTGTACCCTCCAAGCCTAAGACCGGTGGAAATTTAATTCTATGCAAATTTAAGGATGGTTGTCGTGATCACATTTTACATGTCTTCTTGCACTTAAAATAAGATAGAAGAATATATTCTTAACAGATTTGAATAAATGACTTGCCAGTGCTCCAGTAGACAGAAAAACTATTTCTTAATTTTTCTTTTGTTGACATCCCCACACATAATATTCATGGCCATTTGTCTTATGCCTCTCTCTATATTCGCAAATGTATGGACTTTTGTTTGGTCAAAGGTCATACATGTTTACCTGCAGAATTCAGGTAAACATTGATGCCATTGAACCAAACAACATTCCTTGACCAAAGTTAGAACACATAGTCATGAATGTTATGTGTGAAACATCAGTGTAAAAAAATTTAGAAAATACTAGGTTTTTTTTTATTGTCTACTGGGGCAATTTCTGACTGACTTGGCCACTAGAGAATCATTTTTCCCGTTGGGGAAAATTAGGACTGAAGCTCTTTCCTAGAGTGATGATTGATTTCAAACTACAGTACCATGTTAACCTACAGTACTGTAAAATTTTTGACTCCTTGTACTGTATTTTAGGGACAGTATACTGTACTGTACTCATCAAAGCCTTTTTCAGGTTGTGATGAAATGTCAGTATTCTCTCTGGGTTGTGTTTTTGATTCAAGCTTTCTTGTGCAGGATACATGTCACACATTCTTTTGAATGCAATCCTTTAAGGGAAAATGCAGTCACACCCCAAATTGTATTTGTATAGTCTCCTATCCTAATTCATGGATGGCTCTTTTGCATCAAGTGACTGTACAGTATTTTTGTTAGTAAATTTGCTAAATTTATAGCATGTTATCTGTTTACGTTGAATACCCAATAGTTTGAAATATCCTAAAAGATATTCTTAAGGTATGCGAGAGGAATTTGCAACATTTAGCTGATACTGCAGAATAAAGTTGGAGTGACTGCTTATTCCATTTTGTTCGTTACCATCCTTTGGTCTGTTTCTGCATTCATGCTTACACTCTGAGGTGAATGACGATTCGACGTACTGAGTCCGATGAATTTTGATCTCTCCATCAAATCCTCCAGATGTACAGTATGAAGTCAAATCCTTTGGTACACATCGGGGAGGAATTCCAGCTGGCAGTTTGCTTTCTTCTGTTTCTTCTGCAACCCACACAGACACATATATACTTTGAGGCTATTACGGGGAGTTGGGACTCACCACATTTAAAAATAAATTCCAGCTGTAGCTTCTCCTAAGAACTGTCTCACTGCATGCCTCTGTAGGTTACGCACAATAACTGCTATACTGTCATGGTTAATTCTGCGTCTACTTTATAAGTTTGACCTATTTGCTATGAAGTCATTTGAAATAAATGTTACAGTCGAGGTAGGCGGATCCTGTTGATGGTGTCTTGGTATGACGTGTAACCCAATTCTATCCAACTGTGCAAGTGCTCTTTTCATCCCACCTGCTCCTGCATATCGATTTCTCCGAACCGGCAGTCTAGAACATTCTGTCGCATGGCAAAAATGATGGACATACTGCAGCCAGCTACCCTTGGTGCCCCTAAGATTCCTCCCCTCCCTCCGCTTTATCGTCTGTTCTGACACGGGGAATTCTTTCTTCGTTTTCTTCCTGTTAAAAAGACCTCTCGGTGCACAGCAATGAGAGAGGTAGAGAGCATAAAGTAGGCACTGAAAAAAGGTGGAGAGAAAATGGGGGGAGGTGGTGAAAAGGGTGGTGGGAATCGGACCTTAGAGGGTAGGGGAGATCAGAGGGATGAGATAGCTTCATTCCTGTTGTGGTTATGGATAAACTGCTTGCAAACACAGCTTTTAAGACAAAAAAAATTCACAGTGACCTGTATTCATTTCTGGAGACAAGCATAATGTGAACAGACTTGACTTTCTTTTCATTCAGCCTTGTTTTGGGCATTTGATCAAACTTACTCTTTGAAGCAATATCTTTGATTTTATCTTGTTTGTTTACACACAGTGTTAAAGTAGTTCAAAGATATTGGGTCAAATTTGGCTGTAGTGTGGCCTGGAATTGGCCAACTCTTGTTTACAACATTTATCTAGATGAACTTTGCGGAATTATTTGAGTGATTTCCAGCTTGTTTTGTACTTTGTTCTCCAGTGCCACAGATACAGAGTAGGGGAAGTCCCTCAAAAGTGTTTTGCAAGGGGCATTCCCTCCCCAAGATGCACTCTTCACTCTCCGCGGAAGTAAGAGGGAGGAGGGGTCGGGGGAATGGGAACTCATTAGGGACACACCCCAGAAACTTTTTACCGTTTTACATACATCCAATGGGGTATTCCCCAAAATTCAGTCTTGTTACTCGTTCACTTCAAGTAAATTTCCTGTGTGCATTCTTTTCTTGCTCTGCAAACACACTTGTTGTTGCCAAGTTTATTTTGAAGACTTGCTTGTTTGTATATTTTATCAATGGACAGAATGATTATATTTGCCAACAAGTGTAAACTCATTAAGGTCATACAGTGTAGGCATGTGAATGCATGCCTGTGTATGTGTAACTGATTGTTTTCGAGGTATCATTAAGAGGGTTCGGGACGTGATCTTGTAACATTGTCCAGGCTGGGAACTGACAGAGTCTTATGCCAGAAGTTTCTTGTGATGAGTGGTTGTTGATACCTCAGCTCATCTTTATACCAAGTAATACTCCTTGACTGATTGCAAAATACAGTTACCATGTACAGTAATATTAGAAAGGTGGTCTGTGTCCAGCAATGTTCACATCTTACAATCAATCACTGTATGCTGCTGTACAGAGCTTGAAGTTTTGACACTGTTTCTGCATAATGTTTTCACACTAACTCATTGCTCATTGATCAAAAGCACATATAAGCACACTTTTCTAATGATGCACTGGAAAACAATGAAATTATAATTGGGAAGCAGAATTAAGAAAATAATAAGAATGTAGACTGACCTCTCTCTGAGCATGTTCTCAATGATTTTGCTGAAATTTGTTAAGGTTGTACACAGTAATACCTTTGTTTAGATCCTGCAGTAAGAAATACTTCTAACTTTGAGGAATAGGATAAATTTCTAAAGAGACGTTTGTACATGAAGAGGTTGTATGCTTCCTTTGGGCAATGACAGTCACAATTTTTTGTGCTTACGTTTGTGCATATTATTCGACCCACAGAATGTAGGGTCTGTGGTGTAACTGGAAGTGCAGGGTCCGTAGTGTCTGGAAAAGTCTGTGAATTTTTTGAGGTCTCTGAAAGTTTGTGAATAGTCTGTGAATTTCATCAAATAAACTGAGCAGTCTTTGAAAAGTCTTTGATTTTGTCCATTCTTACCGTTTCATGTGTTAAGTGCTAGTTCTGAATGCAAAATTTTCTCATCAACTACTCAGTCCCAAAAAAGGTGCATCTTTTCTTGGTCATTGAATTTTACCAAAGAGTCTTTGAAAAGTCTGTGAAAAGTCTGTGACTTCATTTAACCATTTTTGCTACCGACCCTGAAGTGGTGTCAATCCACAATCAGTTGGACAGTGATTTTGAGGGGTAATAAAATGTAAACCAGATTTCCAAGCTTAGTAAATAAGAATGCAGTTGTTTTGCTGAGACAAGTTAGTGAGTGTGTCAATAAATAACCAAACCATGGTGTTGGTTAAATGACCAAACCATGATAAAGGTTAAATAACCAAACCATGGAAGGTTTGTATTTATTGCAGTTTGAACATGAAGGTAGATTAATTGTGACTGTAAATTAGTTAACAAAATTTCTTCGGTTTACAGGATAAAAGATTCCACAGCTCTAGCTGCCTGTGCCTGCCTGCCAAGCAGAAATCACAAATCACAATGAAATATCACAAACAATAGAGATAAAACAATACTGAAAAAACAAAACAAAACAAAAGACTCGAAGTGGAACAAAAGAATAAAGGGGTGCCAACTGAAGACGTAGATCACTAAAGTAAAGCCTGTGACAAACAAAAGAGCGTTAAAACTGATCCTGCAGGAAGATGAGTTGTCAGACACTGACAGGGATTTTGGGGGTATTCACATGCACAGTAAAGATTGCAAGAAGGCTGATATACTATGTGTATGTTGACTAATTCAGAAAGATTTAAATTTAATATGGATGCCTCAGGTGGCTCAACTTCAGGGAATTTTGTGACAGTGACCAGGAAAGCACCTAGCAGGGATTGTCAGTAGGGTCGGGAGGTACCAGTAGGAACCGATACCGGTACTGATACCGATATCAGTGCCGGTATTGGTACTGGTACCGGTGCAGTCCTCCGTGAACATGTGCATTGCTAAACTGTTAACTTGGAAAATGAGTCATGAATCGATCCACTAAAACATGTATCCAAAATCACCTTCAATTGTTGAAGTAAAATTATCATGTTGTTAAACTTGGCCATATTTCTTATGCAAGCGCGATATTTTTTAAGTTTAAAGAAAATGTTTACATGTTTCCACAGGATTCTATGCTCCGGCAATCCTACGTTCAATATCAATTGAGAAGATACAAGCTTAGGCCTGCAAATACAATCTGTCTTTGAAGTGACTGTAGGATCGTGTAAGTGGCTTGCATTTCTACAATTATTGAAAATGCTTGTACTCATTAAAGCAGAGAAATCGTTAGAAACATATTTTAGCAACATATTGATGTATAGCATGTACAGTATCAAGCTGTTTTGTGAAAAGTTGATGAAATTATGTAGGCCGACATACTTTATCTCCAAGCTTTATTCCTAACGTTATACTAACTTGAGGCACCTGGGCCATAACGTTACTGTGCCAGGTGGGTCAGCTACAGAACAGTGTCGTACGGTAAATAATATGGCAAAACTTTACACGGCTGATACAGAGGAATCCTAACATGTAAAAATATAAGTTTTCGCTTGACATAAATGTACTGCCTACTTATGATTATAACTTAATTTGATAAAGTTCTGGCACTCCTCATAGGCCTGTCGTAAAGGTGGGCCCTATTGAATCTTACCTGTCACCATAACTATAGTAGCTTAGAGCCATAGCAATCAATACACGAATGACATCGGGCCAGGAGCAACAAGTGGAGGCACATTGGGTATACTGTACTGTATATGCATCAATTTGAGCATGTTTTGACTTTAATACAGCACAAGGACGCTACCAATCGTGTTCCACTTGATAAGTGTTGGAACAGCCAGCTTTTAGTTTACCTACATGTCTGTGTCTCTGTGTGATGCCTAAGTACTGAAATTTATGAGGATACCACTATTTTTTTTTTTAAATCGTGCACCTACTGTAATCAAATTAATCCTAGACTGTTTTGGCCAAAGAACATGTTTTGGATGCATACCAGGGATCTTTCTGATACATGTCATATTACCAGGTGTTTTGGATTTTAGAAAGCCTGAAGTATGTATGTTATTTCCTTGTAGATCGATGTTGTTTGCATCTAGTCTTGAAAGGCCTAATCTAAAGTTGTTTTTTTGCTGACGTTATTTGTGTTAGGCTCGGAGAATGGTTGTAGGCTACAACGAAACAATGGCTTTTAGGGTTTTTTAGTACTTGTTGGCAGCATCATACATTTTTAGACAATTGTGAGATTAGAAATGTCGGTACCAGATGGATTTGTAAAGGCACCGTGTAGTGCCGGTGATAGTAATTGAAAATTTTAAATAGTATCCAGTAGACCCGGTTCCAGTAGTATCACCCAACCCTAATTGTCAGTGCCATTGTCACTGCAAATGTGATAAATTTGGGTGGTAATGTCTTTAGTGGATGCCTTTGGCTACCATTTAAAGGGGCTCATTGAATTGGTCTCAACAACTTTGTGAGGATTTTGAAGTGTAGAAGCCATCATAAAGCTTGTAAGTAGCATAATTTTTTTTAGTATCACATCACACGGTTATGAAAACTGTCATATTTTTTACCCTGACTTGTAATGACTGTCGTGTACATGTGGATTAATACTATTAAAGCTGAAATGTGTCACATCACAAATGTGCAAAGTGGTGGGATATCTCTCCTTTGTTTCTTCCTGTATTTGTATTCCAAAAATTCAGGAACTTTTGCTGAATAATTTTTGAAATTTCTGTCCTCCCTTGTTGCTATTGATGCATTGGGATCCTCATTACATTTGTCAGAAGTATTTACTTAGGAAACTCGACAGGTTTAGGAAAGTTTAGTGAATTCCCCAAAACAATGCAATATATGCCTCTTGAAGTTTGTTGGTAAGAAGTAATAATTTTCTTCTCTTCTAGTGGCTTTTAGTTCTCCCTTTCTTCACCCCTTCCACAAAAATGACAGTCCGCGTCACTGGATAAAAAAGTGTGTTCATATTTGCACAGCTCTGTATACAGTATTTTCTCACCACTCCTTTAACACACTTCCTGTTCTACGTTAGCAAATAAAAAAAATTCCTGTCTGAAGTTTATGACATCACAGTTGCCATGGCATTGTAAATTTTATGAATGAACTGGCAGTGGGAGGCACAGTCCTGGTCTCCTACCTCCTGTCCCTGATTGGCTGATGGCTTGAAGTCAGCTTCTGCCTTTGGCTCTGGTGTCATGTAAATGAATGAGGCTTGCACAAGGGGGTTGAGTCTGCATAGCCAGTCAGTGCCATCTTTCACAACGTGGTGGTGGAGGATTTTGAGTGACTCTACACATACATGTGTTGCAATATCCAGAGTGGCACGTGCTACACTGACTGGCTGTGTGTTGTGTTGCTTGCCAGGTTATTCATGCCCATCACGTTCATACAGACTACAGATTAAGACAGGCTGGTGTTGGTAAATTTTGCGTGGGTAGGAGTTTTTTCTGTAGTTATAGTGGTTGACTATGACACGTAGCTTTGAGGTATAGGTTCTTAGCTTGCAACACTCATTGTGGGCAGCAGAACGCAGGAGAAGGTGTGCTAATGAAAGACAGAAAGCAAGAGGAGAATGGACCTATTCTGGTTTCTGTTTCAAAAAGCAACCAGCCTCCTTTGTTTGGGACCGAGTGCCGAGACTAGGATCCCTGACTGCGTAGTGACCGTTGAGAGCTGTTTTGTTTCTCTGTGTTTTGGAGGGAATTCCCCAGGAGAGGAAGTCTAGTTAGACTCAGCAGTGGATAAGTTTAAAACTAGGAGATTGCCTCACAGATGGTAGGGGATGGACACGGATGAGCACGTGCATTCATTCTTTTGTGTTCCTTATGATTGATCTAAATGTTTTCTTCCTTGTTGAGGATTTTATTTAGTATTACTACGTTTTTTTTTTTTCTTTCTCGGAGTGGACGTGATTTGGGGGTGGTTGGGTCTTGTTATTGTTATTGCCAGTCTCTGGTGGTTGAAGTTTTACTAGAAAAAAAAAGAAGAAGAAAGGGTCTAAATAACAAACATGGAGGGAACAGAGTGGAGTGGGAGGTAGGAAGGAGGAGGTGAAATATGGTCAGCAATTTAGGTAAAAGTCCCTTTCGTCATGATGACGGTTTACTAGACGCATTTTCCTGTCCTGTGATTTTCAACTCACACCCTGCACAACATGCTTGTCTCCTGATTCTGTGTGGAGGAGGAACAAGCATACAGGTAGGACCCACTCAAACATGTTATAATGTTCTTCTTTGTTCTCATCGACCATTCTCACATAACGATCTTTTGTTCTCATTTTGTTTACTCCTTTATTTCTTCGGTTCTGCTGTGTCGTCTTGGATCGGGAAGGGGGGAGGGGAGGATATGATCAGCACACTCGGCCGGCTGTGTTTGCAAAAACTTCAAAACATTTTGTACACATGTCTTTGGAATGTAGCCTGCACAAGACGGTATCATTTTCAAACATTCTAGGCAGTATTTCTACCATATTATTACATTAAATAGTGCATGCTAACATGAAGG
>VJOZ01059841.1:3876-14861 GCA_009801055.1 Stichopus horrens
ATTGAAAACTGAAGAAGGTGGCTGAAAGTAGGCTCGAAATATTTTGTTCTGTAGAGTTTTTCAATATATTTGGCATGAAGATATCCATTTTTGAAAGTTTTTCTTCAGAAGTGTCATTTTCTTTTCCAGTTCAAATTTACGATCAAAGAAATACAAGAATCATTTGAAGTATTTGGTGCAATGTCTTCATTAAAATGATACACGTTGCTCCCATATAAGTAGTAATATTAGTCCATATTGCCACCTTTGTATGTTAATTGCCTTATGAGACCATACACAAAACCCTTTAAGCGTCCTTGAGGCATATTTGTCAAGGTCCTTATCGTTTCATCTTGAGAGCTAACGGCCATACTTAGCATATCGTATTGCTGAAAAGTAAACCAAAAATGGCCTCATTTTTATGAAAAAAACTATTTGCTATAAATAACCTCGAGGCTCTTCTAACATTTACCAATGAATATTTTGTTTTTCATAAACGATAAACAACTGGAGTTAAGCACTCCTATATTAGGTATATTTTGTTCATCTTTTTGTAATTTTCACCTGCTTTGTTATGATTTCTGTTATCATTGGGTGTTTCTTTTCCCTTCTGATTTTGTGTATTGGATACAAGTTCTTGGTCATATATATATCTAGTTGCCCTTCGTCAAGTACCGTTGACGTCTACATTTGTGAGGACCTTTAAAGATATTCACAGATATCAGGTCGTCTCGCCTCTTACCAATTGGAGGCCGTAGATTCTCTGCATTTCATTCATACATCACTTCACATTACAAAACATATACGAAGGCCTATCAATGTGAGGATGCGTATATTGTTACGTTATGTTATCAGTGTCCTAAGCAAAGTTTGACGTAATTGTTTGCTATTCCAGCGGCTACATTCCCCTATATACCTCATAGTGCTACACTTATCAATCTCTTTTTTTATTTTAATTGGCCTAGACTCTAAATGATTATCCCATATCAAAACTATTCTTAAATGATTACTTACTGCCTGGATGAAAATTTTCAAATGGCCCGATTTCACTCACTACTTAATAAAATTCTTAAGTGACTTCTGTTCACTCGCTGTGTAAATATGGATTTGTAAATGACTTGAATTCACTCACTGTCTAAATAAAGTTTCTCAAACGTCTGGGATGTAGGACTTTCTTTTAATGAAAACAAAAACTTTGTCACAATTGAACGAAGATATTTAGGTGCAAAGGGTTTTAGATCTTCCACCTTCATAATTTTGTTGCTTCCCAGTCACCCCTTTATCTCTATCTGAGTGATTGTAATGATGAGACCAATCAACAGCAAGAAACAAATGATGAAGTGAACAGATATAAATAGTTTAAGTATTGCGTTACATCTCTTTTACGCCTGCACAATTGCATAAGTGATGATAAAAGAGATAACACATGAGCAGCATACAACAAAAGATGGATCCTTGCATTTTATCTAAATACCCAGAACTTGAATGGCGTGAATGCAACAGTTTGAATGCCTGTTCCCATAGAAGTTTGTTTTTGCTGAATCGAGTGATGTATGGTACGTCTTTAACATTAGGATAGGTAACCTTTTTATATTCAGTGTGTTTGATCAGGTAGGAGAAATTATGCTATAGGAGGAAGCGACTAACTAGGGTAAGACGTGATTAAGTTTGCTAATTTGGTTTGCCAGCTGAAAACCTGCCAATAAAGTGTTTTTGTTATGATTGTTGAATCACATACGATTGATAAATTTGGTCGCGTGTGGACTTCGTCACTTTTATGGTTAGGTTAACGTAATTTGCTTCAGGGCTTTTGTACCAGGAAGGTTGCAAGGAATGTTAGGGAAGTATCACTATGAAACCCGCTGCTCCCTGATCAGAGCTTGTTTTAAAGGAGACCGGAACAAAGAATGCCAAAGAGATGCTTTCAATAAACGGAGGAAATAAAAAGGAAGAAATGAATAGAAAGTGAAAGGAAATAACATTATTGTGTAAAATGGAGAGAAGTCGCTCGCTACACTGCATCAGATAACGTCAGTAGCATCACGGTGTCACATTCCTCTTCGCTGGCAGCATACAACTTAACAAGGAGTAGCAACAGTATGATGAAATGGTGTTAGAGGGCATGGGTGACTCTGCAAGAGTGTAATGCAATATAGCGTAAATATGTTCATAATCACGGTAAGCATCTAAATTCGTTTCACATGATTAAATACAGATATGGTAGCGTAACATCTGGGTTATTTTATTCACAGTAAATTAAGGTGGGAACGGGAAGACTACATTACGTGGTTATGTTTGGGAGAAGGAAATGGGTACGAAAAGTGGACTTGTAGTACAAGGTCTATGTAAAAAAAAATAATTCGAGACCCCGTATGATCATTCCAAGACATCTTGAAGAAATTCAAAGAGTATATTTGGTTCAAGAGTGATTATAGTAGGTATAGTGATATCCTAAATCAACAGTGCAATTGCCTACAGGGTCGTACACGATTCCTGTAACTTATCCTCTGTCCGTCTACAATCTGATCTGATATGCGTTATTTGTTCGGCCATGAACCTGTTTAATACACTGTTCGCTGATATGATGCCTTCCAAAGAATTCCTTTAGGAATTATTCCAATTCATTTCCATATTCAGTATATCAAACATCTTTGGTATCGTATAGTACACTTTACAGCGTGTCACTTGAAAGAAATAGTCCAACTACATGTCACTAACCTATACGTGTTGAATTGATCAGCATAAATTAAAACGAAGTAGCATAAAAACAATGTAAAATAATTTCAAACCTTCTCTTTCCTACTTTCCTCTCTTAATTATGAACTGATAACTTTTCCTCCTAATTCCCAATCACATGCTCGTCGCATACATGTCCTCCTCGAGATTATATTTCACATATACTTGAAAAACATCTTCCATGATGAATTATTAATAACAAGGCCATTAACATACATGTCGTTATCTTTTTCATTAAGATATTCTATTTCTATGACTTGTCATCTTAAGAACTGTTCTTTGACGCTGGTGTAGAAACTTCTCCAAAAGAGAGAATCTCTTTCTTGTGACGGGCGGCAGATTATTTGCATTAATAAAGGAAAAACTACATTTTAAAACCCTTCCCTTCTTGATCGCCACAGATTACCAACATTTTACTAACATGTTAACTTTCTTCTCAAATGCTTTATTTTGTTTGATACTATCGAAGACGAAAACGGAAACGAATACAACTTAATTGAGCTTTGTTTACGACAAGTCAGAAATTCCTTCATCTGATTAAAACTAGATTAATTCACATCCCATTTAAATCTATTAAAATAAAAAACATATTTGTGTCATAAGTTTCTGCATATGACATTATAAATTTAGAATTCCACAATGCGCTCTAGCAAAGCTCCCCTTTGGGAATTCTTCAATGGGTTTAGATCGTTATTTTGCCCTAGAGCAATACAGATTCAGTGTTTTTGCGGGGTCGAAATTGCAACATTTTTGAACGTAGATTGTGTTGAAATTGTCAGACAGACTTGACTGAAGGACAAAATTTAGTCAGTACCGGATTTTGATCTAAAACGCCTAGGTAGTCGTCCTCAAATTTTGTGGCCCACACACTTAATGGCCTCACTATATTCAGTAGTCATAGTAATAACTAGCCCTCGAAGGATGTAAGAATGTAATCTCAGCAATTTTTAAAAAAAGTATAGCATGAGTTTTTTAGAGTAACTTTAACTAAAACCCCACGTGGTAATTACAATCTCAACCAACTTTACACACAGTAAAACTAAAGCAAATACAACTCATGTAGAGTAATACAGTCCGCATTATTTGTTCCGTTTTCAGTCGTGCTTTTATACTAAAACAAGTCACGAGTGGTGACAAAGTTGTCCAGTTGTTTCCCAGTTGTATTCCTGTTACTTTGTCGAGGGGTATAGACCAGCAAAGATGTAATTTATTACATCAACTTCTTGCATAGTATATAACTACTCAGATTTTTCGATATCTTATCTTAATATACGCAATTTAATTTATTGATTCTGTTCGAGAATCGAGTCTCCTATTGCTAGCATCCAATCAATGATCAAATCAGTAACATCTCTTTCGTTGTACCTTTAGCACGTATAAGCTCCCAATCGCCGCTCCGATTCAGGCGTGAAAAGGGAAACCTAGCAGGGTAAACGTTGTAAAATAGGTCTAAGCACATCAATATCGTCTGCGAACAGTGAGTCCAACAGTTGATTAGACATTGTCTAAAAAAATAAAGATTACTAATGTGATAACGAGGAATTATTTTATTATCATGTAAACCATGTTGATGCATTTACATTAGTGTTAGAATGATAAAAACATATAAACCCACATTGACACTGCAATGCAAAGAATCTACAGACAGCGTCTACTAGTATTTTGTGCTCAGAGGCAGAACCACTTCGTCAGCAGATTATTACAAACACTTCTTTCAAATCTCTTCTTCATTAAGGCGAACCGTTGCACTTCCCGAAACTCAATATTGGTATCAAAGACTTATTTAAGTGTCAAAAATCCTACCAGTACTACTTTTACTACGTTCCCATGCAGAGATTTACGTAAGTGATGTTCAAGACGAGCTGAATGAAGGTATTCATGTTGGTTAAGCAGATAATTGACAACATATATTGCAATGTTGCTCACTAACACAATACTGGCAGATCTATTTTGAGTCAAGTAGTAGCATTTAGTTTGTGGTATTATCCCCTTTCCTTTCGTAGATTGCTAAAAGTCTCCACTTTTCTGAGCATAAAAATAGATAAACTTGAATGACGTCACTGTTACTACCCACACACTGAACAAATGAAGCCGAACGATAATAGAGGGCGTCTTTCGTGGTAATGTAAAACAGTTCTGACTTCATGATATGCTATCTAAACAGATCTTTGGCAGAACAGACGTAAATGCATCCGTTTGACTTCTGTTTAGATAGCATGATAATATACACACTTAACTACCTCCATACGTTTAGCTGTTTGCCAGTTACAGCATCGCTACAATTTCCATTAGATTTGAGTTACGCTATTTCATGAGATGGCCTTTTGCCATACAGACTTTTGGCTTCACTTATTGTTCCATGACGTCATTCTCGTTTATCTCTCTGAGTTGGAGTTGTCACTCTCCCGGATCTCTCTGACGTAATCCGTGCTCCTTCGGGTAATTCACTCTGACTAATCTGGTAAACAGATTTGAGGCAACCTCATAATCACTTCCTTCAACTGTATCTGTCATCAACTAATAACGATCAAACATTTATTTCCATGTTTGTTTACTTTATTTTCAGTTTCTTTTCTTTTACAAACATATAGAATTTGGCAAAAATCATCACAAAAAGAACTATATACACTAAGGAAACATAAGCTGGTTAGCTTTTAATGGTTGGCCTGAAATAAGTTGAAATTAATTAAAGAAAATAATATCTGATAACTATTAAGCAATTGAGTAAATTCATCAGTACCAAAAATCCCCAAATCGTATTGAATCTGATTTTTATTGTTGAAGTGAATTTTCCTTTGGCAGAAAATATCTTTCAACTTAAAAGTAACAATGGGCTTGTCGGTGATGTAAACACTCGGTGGTGCACGATCCAGGTTTTTTCTCCTTACTTATGTTATGTAGTCATGTAACACATTTAATGTTGATCAGTCGACTGCGAACGATATCACTTGGCAAAACAAAAACAAAAAAAAAACGAAAAGTAATCACCGTTTGTGTTTTTATATACATTACCACCACCAATGTGACATAGACGTTTGTGACTTTTACTGAAAATAGACCGACACCACAGTCATTTGCTACTTGGACTCTTGAGTCAACAAAATTAGATGCATACATAATTTTCCGTCCTTCACTTGTTTCCGAATTATTAAAAGTCCAAACAATACCTGTATAGTCTATCAATAAGCTAAAGTCCCAAGAATAGTTTAATGTCCCCTCAGGATACGGCCCCCTTCCTGACTGATGCAATTAATCATCTCCAAATCTTTCAAAGACCCTTTCGTTAAAGGTACGTGTCCGTCAATGTTTGCAGTACTGTTAATTTGATGTATCGTCAGCAATCGATCCTAACTAAGTGGATCCATTTCACTTTTTATTGTGACAGATTGCCCTATAATGAGCTCTTGATTTCCTAAGTAGCCGTGGCAAATAAAGTTCGGAACTCGTGTTCGACCTTTCTCCTAAGTAAGTAGATATTGAAAACTGAATTCTTAGCTTTGCGTTTGGTTTGGGATATCACTCGGAAAAGTTCTTAGAGAGGTACATATTTATTGAGACATGCACATGTAACCTTTACAAAGTCCTAATATGATTGAAAAAAAAAAAGATTTGGGAATTCGCTCACCATTTACATTTCTGAATTGCCTTAAAGTACTCCATCTCTCGAAGGTCAAGGTGATCAACTTTAAACCCTCAATATTCCGGCCTTGAAGGGCAGAAAGTTTATCACGCAGAGTGTGGAGGAGTTCTTCCGTATTACATCTTCACGCCAAGTGACTACAAACTTAACAATTTTGGAGCATCATTTGTTTTTCACAAGTTCAATGCAGATGGGAAATCCGTAGATTACCCCTAGACAAAAAAAAGTAATCTTACCGTGACCCAGCCAGGGATCGGATCCCAAGCTTCTCGGTTACTGAACTTCATGAAACTTCTTGAACGTCATGGAACCCTAAAAATGCATTGAAGTCCATGACATTATCCATTGAACTTTATCCACTAAATAAATTACCTTTATCCACTGGACCATCTCATCGGTAAAATGGTGGTACTGGTGGTAAACGCATCATGTTCATTGTTTAAAAATTCATAAAATTAGATCATTGATTATGACTTAGACAATACCGCCTGTTGAAATGAAGGTTACTTATCAAGTGCACAAAATCGTCGTCGAAAACTTTCCGTTTGACATATGAAAGGAACAAGGTTGATCAAAACCCATGACCAAAAATAAAATGCCCAAGTTACCTTATATAATTCAAACCAATGATTTTCAGCCTATCAAGATAAAGAATAAAGTTTAAAGAATTTGCTGGAAGTGCCAATGAACACAAATTAAATATTGTATATTATGTTGCTATTAATGTGGATGGTACTGTGGAGTGTTTAAAAAACACTCTTTGAAGGGAGAAGAGTATTAAATAAAAATGACATCTTTACGTTGATGTGTACTAGTTCTCCATGTAAGCGATCAGGCTGACGCTGTTAATGCAAACCTCAAATTCTTTCTAAATTGAAAGTATGAACTTCTTTTGTATTTGCGTAATACATGCTTTTACTTGATCGATCACCTGGTTTCACCATCAGTGAGTACGCCGCTTAAATTATGACATAAATTTTCTTTCATAAGGTTCGAGTTAGCACCTCTTGGCTACCCATGTTGAAGATTATAAAATTCTTCATACTTTTAAAAAGAATACCAAAACAGTATTTCGTTTAGGCTTACATTGAAAGGCCTTGTTTTTTTTTTTGTTTTTTTTGTCTTTTTGTCTTCCGGTTCTAAGACGAGTTTGTTATTTAGGGTAGCAGTAGCGAGATAAGTAAATTTGTCACCACTCCCGATTTATTTTATTTATGTAAAATGATATTAAATTTTCATTTGTACAAGCAGGTAGAAATTGCAGTTAAGTTCCCTGAACTATGAAAAGGAAAAGGAAATTGACTCGAATTGAACATTTACATGTAGGGATAGGCGTATAGTTTACCGAGTAGCTTATGACAGGACAACTTTTGAAATCACATGGTTCAAATTCTCATATGCTCCTTTAAACATGCTCCTTCAAAAATGTCCAGCACACTGCTTTAAGCATTTGGCTGTAGGGGAAATTCATTCGTGTTCGTTTATCACGGAACCGAAACTTCCCATTAAGAGTTTAATGTGATGTTACCAAATGCAAATGGGTGGCTAACCAAAAAATAATTACATCCCAGAGTGTGTTCCTTGCAGCAATAGGCATATGGTGTATAGTGGCTTCCTATTGGCTTCCGATTTTTTTAGGAACCGTGCAGAGATGCTAGACAACCCGCAATTCCTTATATCGAACAAATCAGTGATCTAATATGTTCCCCTTAATTGCAAATGCAACTGCTTGGAAGAAAGTGGATAAATTGTATCTTTATGTATCTTTATCTTTATTGTATCTTTAACTACATACGTGATGGTCTTTCGGTATTCTTTATAGAAATTTCAATATAAGTAAATTTACCTTTCTTCGGGGNNCTGGACTGACATCTTATAATTTTTGTACGTAAGGATTTTCAGCTTGAAATAGCGTAATAGTTTGAAAAGCTTGAAATAGCTTAATTCAGTAAAAGGTACCGATACTGATGCGTACATATTACGACATAATTTCCAGAAAAATGTATTTTATGCTTCCTTCTCTTTTAATCTAAGGGTGTACGTGGGTCAATTTTCATGTTGCAGGCCCATCGACCTTAAACTTACATATTTTTGTCTAGGCATTATAGTTCTTAGGTGAGATTTTACCAGGACCATATACCAATTATGCACATAAAAACCATCCATAAGATGGATGGCCTTCCAGGTAGTGGATAAATGAACAAATCTACAATGAGGGTTAAAATTCACCAAGGAGAATCAACGTGATACTATGACTTTCATGTTTGCAAGGATATCCCACAGCATACATATTTAGTCCTTGCACATCTTTTCTTTCTCTTACTATCTATTTGCATGCATCTTCGGAATTTCTGCTCCTTAAATGAACTCGTCACGCATTATCGTTCAATCCTTTTATCCATTGCTTTTAAAAGTCATCATTTATATTTACCTTGTCTTTAATTTGACCATGCATTCGCCATCCTTCCCTTGGGCCTCAAACTGGCGAAGGTAATAAAAGATCAAGATATTTGTCGCAAGAGCTGGACACTTCACAACCGTGTATACTGGGTTGTTTTTCTCTCTTCAAACTTACTTCCTAAGAACTTCCTGTTTACTTAGTTAGAGGGTAGTTGTTCTATGTCAATCATGCAAAACTACATTCTCATCTATATTCACACATTGTTTTTGAAGCATACAAGCAGAACTTAAAGTAATGAAAATTTTCTATTTTTTAACACTTCTGTTTCAATTTCTGGCAGCTCGCGTTTTCGTTACTTTAGTAAAAAGTATGCCATATTATTACCATAATGATTCTTTTATGCATCCTGGATTTCTTTGTTGGGAGCGAAATTGTCCCAAGTCACACAAAGGTGTCAATTTAAACGATCTGCGACCTTAAAATATTAATACTTCGAAGCTTGAGATGTGATTGATGTGTTCTGTAGCCTAAATATACCTATTAAGTCCATTTATCAACATAAACTTTATTCACTGTTCCGACGGCGGTTCACGTTGGGAATTGCTTAGGCGAGGAAACCCCTTCCGTAACCTACCAAAGAGTCTAGCATTTGATGGTCCAAACGCTACGCAAAAGATGCCGTGGGAACGTGACCACTGCCAGTAACTCAAGGTGATTGAACTTCAACCAATTTTGTACAATAGTATAAGAAATAAATTTCGATTTTGAGTTCCTACCTCCATTTAGACCACAGGGTGGGATATCAATACTCTGGCCAATGTTTACTTGTCAAACAATCATAAATATTTAACTTCAAACTATTGGCTCACAAGTGTTCCGTATCAACATGTTCAAAAGACGAGCTTCTCGAGGGTAGTGACATAAGCCAACTCATATACAAGTCGTTGCTTAACTATCAAATGATGCATCTCGGTTATAAAGGAGCATTAGATGATAAATTGTTTTGCTCAAGAACACAATCTCAGTGACGTTTGCCAGTACTCGGAAATGCAATCCGTCGATCTCAAGTCGTAACCATTCGTCGATTACACTTACTAAGACTAAAAAAAACCGAAATTACTTTATTTTGGATATCAACAGAGAGGAATGTGAAAAGATTAGTTGTCGACGATAGTCAAAGAATTCTGCAAAATCTTGGTAGAATGTGGAATGGGGGAGGGGAGTTAAAACTAGTCAGACAACAGTACTATTACATCGAATAGATTCAAATGGAAACTTCACAGTTTTAGCATCAACATCCACCTCAAACCGATACGTTCTTGGGTAGTGGCGCCTGCAAAAAGAAGCGGAGGATGGAGGGCAATTTGCATAATCGTGGTGAGGGATCGGATGGAATGCATCCTATGATCTTACACAGTCAAAAATTACTCTTGAATTGCCTCACTTTTGGTTTCATTTTCTTATTGTATGACGTTTCCATCCAGGAGTAGAGGAAAGATGGATAGCCGACTATAAATCCTGTCCTGTCCCCAATCATCGACCCCTGCGCACGCTAATGTTCAAGAAACTGGGTAAAGTACAGCTACACTAGCCCAACTCTTACTATTTCAAAGTGACAACATGTTGCACTTAGTTTACTTGAAGTTTTTATTTGAAGAACATGTTGACTCACAAAGTGCACCACAAAAAGCTGGGATTTGTAGCGTTATTCACCTTGAATAAACTTGAACAAAAATCTTGCAAGCACTTTCATCAATGTTGCCAATTTATACGTTCACAGCAACCTACTATCACAATCCCACATCGAGCTCGTTGATGAACAGAACAGTATACACTGTTCAGTTTTGCAGTAAACACAAACACGCACAAAAAAGCTGGAAATGTTTACGAACACGATATTAAGAAAATGGATTTTTTTATCTCAATACTGGAAGAGTTCCTTTTTTATGCCAGAAAGGAACTTTGAAACACGGGGTCATGACATTCGACTTATTCATAAAATGGATAAACATATATACCATGAACTTCTACTTTCATATGGGGAATTCTGCTTTGTTTCACTTTTTACGTAGCCTATTTAACAAAGTTCTGCAGCTGACGTTTCGGCTGTAGGAACTGATGAAGTTGATTTCTGCTTGTTAAAGGTGCTTTGATAAACGTCACTACGAAGAAGGGTGTCAAAGCGTTGGAAATGCCGTAGTTAGTTTTTTTTTTGGTATTTTTGAGATC
>VJOZ01059853.1:2275-15188 GCA_009801055.1 Stichopus horrens
TTTTTTTTTTTTTTTTCGAAGTAATGATAGTGGCCTTCTAGGACGGCGTTCCCTGTTCCATCTTTAACTACGGGCGTGGAAAAAACCAATTCATAAGGAAGGCTCATTTGAAGCGGACCAACAATACTGTTATGGCTTATGGTTGCAGTGGGTCATGTTTTGGAAGCTTCCCATAAAAGTACCTAAACAATACTCGGTTGTACGTAAAGGATCGTGAAATATTACTTTCCTATATTTGAGCGAAGGGAGGAATAGCAAAAATCTGAGGGGCAAATTTTCCAGTATGAAGTCAATCATAGGAATACGCGAAAAAGAATCTCAGACCCAAATCTCTAAAATTTCGACTTCAGCAGTGTTGTCAATCTTCCTCTTCTGTGATGTGGAGTCGGAGGAGAATGATGCAGTTGCTCGAAGAAAGATTTGCCAAGCTCTTACCGTTTGCAAACTGAGTCGCTTTCTCCTACAAATCCTTCGGAAAACGGGCCAAAGAAAAAAATCAGCTTAATTGAAAGAAAAGTATCTCGGATTACAATACTGAAAAATACTGCGCGAGAGGTAAAAAGATAACTGTATATACGTCAATACATAAGTACGTGCACGTTTGCGAGCAAACGAGTATCCTTCACGTTAGCATCGAGTTACTTAAAGACGAGACGAATGCCCGAAGATATGACTAATCATTTTTACCCTTGATTTAATATAAGGTTTAATATCTCCAGTTGGATCAACACGAGCAAGATACTGATTTGATACGCTTCAGATAGAGCACACCTTTGAGTTAGGTTACCGGCATCGTAGAGATAAAGCAAAAGCTTTTCATCTCTCTCCATTCGAGTGTTAGCAGACAAGACCGAGTTGCGATCAGGTTTGAGTTGCAGAGAAATGTAAGTTAAAAAAAAAAAAACGCAACTTACCACGACCAAAGCCCACCCCCCCTCCACATAGTAATACAGAAGAAGCAAACAAATTTGAATTGTTGGTGTTGAAATCGTTGCAAATCATACATATCGCTGGAAAAAAAAATCTCAGTGGTGAATTAGATGAGATCAAATGCAAATTGTTCATTCCCCATCTTCAAATATTTTGTGACGTCGCATTTCTCAGAATGGCAATATCTTGGAGCTGATATTTGGCCAACAGCTCGCTGACGATATATAATGACTCACAGAGTCACCAATGCCATCAGCATCGATCTGCTTTGACAGGCACAGGCTGAGGCGAGAGACCACCTAAGAAAGGGGTTCCCCTCCAAGTGTCCACTCGATCATTACCTTGCAGTGGCATAGCTATACGGGGAGAAGGAGTAGGAGAGGGTGACATCACACCCTGACAAAGCAGTCACCTACCCACACCCCCCAGTCCTCCCGATGCCCTTTGTGGAAAAGTTTTAAATGTATCGTTTTATAGATGTATCCCACACAGAGAGGACAATGGTTCAAAAATTGTACTCCCAGGAAACGTTTGCGACAATCTACCCCTTGAAAATACCTGTCTACAACACTGATATTTCGAGATGATAGCTTGTAAATTTGCACATTGGCCGTAACACGACAATAACCTTCAAAAGCTTCAAAAAAAGAAAACTTTAAAAAAAACTTGCGGGATGCATCTGGGAAGCTTCATCCCTGGCAATCAAGCCTACATACGTATTGGAAAGTATCCTTCCTAGGCTACTTGTTGAACTCACTTGTGATCATATGATGAAGTGTTGTTACTCTGAACCCTGTCTCTGACATATAAACGATCATCAAAGTGGTTAAATAACAAAGCAATGTTAATCAGGGTAGTGATGGGAGAGTGTGAGTAAACTGATGCAATTACCATTAAACTTAAACCCGACTCCCCTCCACAACGCCAACGTTCCCACAGTGATCATTGTTGTGCCAACAACGTGACCAACATCCAGAGCATTTATGAAATGTCACACATCTCCCCAGACCAAACTTACACTCAGCAAGCGCACCAAAAACTGACTCAAATCTCAAACCCCCTGGTTACCCTTACATCCAAAAAATCCCCCTCGACTAACCCCCCACCAAAAAAAAAAATCCTGGCACAAAAAATGAGATGAAATCACACTTGACTGCAAGCACAACCTTTTTTCAATCGCCCTTTAAATGCTTCACAGCTTGCCATCATATCATAGTATTTCGATGTTAGCCGTGTTGATATTTGTTGCTCCTAAAAAAAGAGGAATCACATACCTCTGACTGTAAGCATTACATGGGCACTAGGTTTTTTCCGATCGATTGTGACAAGTGTCAAGGCTTATGATCAACCCACTGAGAAGCACTAAAGCGGTTTTGGGGGTACTGAATCGTCACTTGTCTTGATAAAGACTGAGGCTCAAAACGTCTAGGTAACATCCCTGACAAATGTCCCTGTCAACTTTTACGTACGCTCGAATGAAATAACATTCTGAGGCAGACAACTGGAAAGGGCAAAGACACGAATGCTCCCCCATTTCAAATTCGAGAGGCTTCTCGGTTGATGTGTGACTGACGTAATTCTAAAGCCAGGTAAAACTGATCACCATCAATAAAATTATAATTTCATCACAGAAGAAAAAGAAGAGTATTTTCAAAACTTTGTTCTCAAATAACATTCTCTGACAACGACATGAAGAGATGTTGTGGAATCGGTGTCGTGAATCGCTGTTTTTACATTCACGACCTTTGTCAAATCTAATAAGCTCATCGGTCGTGATATTTCTGAGGATGATTCACTGCTCTGTGTCTTTCTGATTATCCCGGTCAACTGCTCTTGATGCGGGTCTTTTTGCCCTCGCCAAAGAGACATAATTGGTAGAATTTAATCCAGGAGTACGTCACACCCACGGCACAGTAGACCGATGTCAAGAGCAGAGGCAGAAAGGGTAATTTATCAGACAGGCCGAGTGCTGGGAAGATCCCATCCGTGAAAAGAAACAGGGGAAGCAGCGAAAGGAGGTAGAAAGATTCTAACCTGGACAGCAGCGGTAGACACCAAGAACGCTTATCGTCCGTCCTGGAGATGATATCGAAAGTAAAGATGTAGAGTGAAAGGACGGTAGTTTGAGTGGGGTGGCACTAGTAGCAGTGAGCAAAAATGCAATAGTAGTAGTTGTCGTCGTAGTCGTAGTAGTAGAAGTAGCGTAATGGTAGAAGTGATACTGATAACAGTGATCAAGAATACAGTAGTGGTAGAGCAGTAGCAATGCTAAAAAGAGTGATCAGTGATGTGGTTTCAGGTGTGTCAACCTACACCAGCTGAGCTAAACACAATATGTAATAACTTTTCAACACTACTTAATATGCTTTAGTTTAATAACTATAGCATTAAAACTGACCTTTTTCTGACAGACTGACATAATTGATTTTACTTTCACTTTCAGACTTGAAAAGTCTTGTTACTTGAACGTCTTACTCTGAGATTTCGTACCACTTTGAATACGGTTTAATAATGGCAATAGTAATAGCAAAAGTTGCGACAATTTATGACGCCGAACTTCCATTACAACAAATGCTCAAGGAGCAGTGAAAGTGCAGTAGCAGTGACAAAAAAAAGAAGAAATACAGTCTACAAAAAATGGAGGAAAAAAGACATCATGAAATAAACATTAAATGAGACAAATACGAAAGGGACACATACATGAATAACACTGTCAAATTAATGAAATGAAGTTTTGAGTGTTTCTAGAGAAGACTTGACTTGAGTAAAGAGGTGACATGTCTTATAATAACGGGCTGTGGTAAGCTATTCCAAACAAGTGATCACGGACATGGTGTTGATAGATCACACTGTGATGTCCTGTTTTGGGTTACGTTTCTTCAAATTAACCTGCTTCCTTCTAGAAATCAATTGGTTAATAGTTATGATGGAAGACTCAAGCAATACAAGTATCACTGGCCCACCTTACCTGTGTATATGCTGCATACCGAGGAAAGCAAATATCGTGAAGGCACAGAAGAGACAGACTTTGATCGGTGTTTCTGAAGAATGGAATATACAAGAAGCTCTGAGAGGTTGCAAGAGCATCTTCACTGAAGGTTCTGAGAGCGTAATCACTGGAACCAACATGTTCATATTTCTTACCTTAATAACTCTTTCTAGGAGATGAATATGACAAGACCCTTTTAAAAGACTAATGTCTGCAGCGTGCAAAATGCAACGGCAAAACCTGAATTTCCTTTCAGTTTTTACTTTCACTGGCTTATAAATTGTTTTTTTTTGTCAAATCCTTTCTAATTCAAACATTTGTGATGAGTCTGCAAACAAGTGTAAGCTAAAAGGGACATGGGTAAGTTTTCAAAGCTGGAAAATGAGTTGTGCTGGTGATCACCCGGTCACATATCTTCGTGCTCTGTCAGTGATTTCAGACAAGAGAAAGTGGGGGAAGAAGATCCCATGCGACAAAACCTGAAAGAGGACTACGCATTTACTTTCCAGATATTTAAAATGTGAAAATTGTCTCAACATTTTTGCTGACCCAGCAAAATTCAGACTTTCCAAGAAAGCATAGCAATCAGTCACAGATACTTGAAATCAAACAGACTGATGGGAATGGATATGAATATTCATGAATGCAAACTCGGGTCTTCAACATTGTTCTCATGCAGTGGCTATGAAATATGCTGCAAATCTTGGATATCATTGACAAATTTTCAACTCATATTCCTGCTTTAATGACTTTTGAATAACATAATCCCTTCAGCATATTCTAAAGATGGTTTTCATCATTTATGATACACATTTGTAGTTCCTGGTTGCAATACATCTCTACATTGGTAGACAAAATTATGGGTACTAAACAAAAGAAATGAAACGGATGAACTAAAATCTGACCAAATTATCCCAAAATGAATCGATAATCTATGAAAGATCTTCACCTGGGCGAGTAAAGAGAAGCGGAAAGAGGGAGTAATGGCCAACGGTGGACAGTAGGAGGTAGACCCTCGCATCCTCAACAGAAGTCACAGCTAATAAGCTATATGATTAAAGACAAAGGAAAACTGTGAATACATGCAATGTTCTCTGATAACTTGTCTTTAACACCAAAATGTCAATTTTATGTTTTCTCATGTCAACTTACAAGGTCAGCTTCCATGACAAGAAATTTACAAGGATCAGACAAGTCACCATTCAACTCTTGATTTTTGATAGACATACAGCATTGCAAGGGGCAGGACAATGTTGGAAAACAAGTTTAACACACTAATTACATCTGCTTATGCAAACTGAAACAGAAGTGAAACATAAACACAGTGTTGAAGCTTGCACTTGGTGCTGGTAGAACTAGCCTACAGATGAACAGTTGCAATTGAGTACATGAAGTTCGGAAAAGCAGTTGTAACATGGGTGCATCTTTCCTGGGGTGGGGGGTAGGGGGCTAAAGTTCAAATGGTACCCATCTTCGCTTCCATGGTAGCTAAAATTGGGAGGAAGATTATAAAAGTGGAACGCTCCTCTTGACTGGCATGGAGCATACCACTATTTTGGGATAAAAATACACACTTGATAAATGGACATTGACTTGTTAGGCTAAACAGGTGCTCTTTCACTCTTGTGGCACTTCCACAAAACAGCTGCTTGGAGGTCATGCTTTCCCATCCCCCCATCCCTGGCCATCCTGCCACTGGAGCAGAAAAGAAAGTTATTTTAGCATTGTGTTGAATCTGCAATATATGTAACTAGAACCATTTTAGGGATATTATATATACTCTAAACAAAACGCAGTTCAAGAATTACACAAGACCTTCCGTCCTTTGCCTTCTAAATTCTGTCAAGATAGAACATTTTGTGTTTGCCATTCACAGGATGTCCTGCCGATGAATTCAACTGTGAAGTACAGCTGCATGGCGTGAAGTACAGCAGTTAATAGGCAGTATATTATAACAGATCATCATGTAATGTGAAAAACCCTAATTCTTTCCCCACAGCATTGAGATCTACAGTAGGGTCTAACAACAAGTAAAAACTACACAATTTGTTGGAGAATAGAGACTTAATCCACATCACCACTCACCTGAGAGGAAGAATCATGATAAGTACTGCTTTCTCGTGAACATGCCATCCAAAGAGAAAAGAACTGAAAGCACAGAGGACGATGCACCTCACGAAGCCTCTCCAACCATCCTGGTGGCGCCATATTCTAAACAATGCCGGCTGAAGGATAGATATGCAAGATGTAGTTGAACAATATCCCCATGTCTGAAGAACATTCACCAAAGTCTGATTCTTTTTCTGTGGGTTGCTTGTTTGTACCATAATTCATGTTTCGTAGACTACTTCAGGCAAGAACAATTTGAACCCAAAAATGTTTTATTGTTCTTTTTTTGGGGGGGGGGTGAAACCATGTAAAAAGACAGAAGAGCATTGCTTAAGGACACTTCTAGTCAGTCAAAGGTCATTTCACTTTATCAAATGAAATGAATGCGATAAAATGACATGAATAAAGGATTCACAACATATTTAATACAACAACTATATTGCCATTCTGTTCCAGTTCATTAAGACCATATCAGCATGCATCGGTATCTTTCCTTTGTGTCACTGTCCATTTTAAAGCCAAACATATGCATTGGAACTTCCATACGATCATGGTTCATCAAGAGAAAAAAAAAAAAATGATGGATCTATAATCACAGCTCTCAAATTATGAGATTGAATTTTTCTCCACATTTGGGCTGAAATACCACAGTGTACCTTTTCTAGCCTACTAGGCTAGAAGGGCTCTTGCTTATTTCTGACTCCCAACACCCATCAAATATTTCATTACATTTCTTTTGTTTTTCTCAGGTTTTCAAATAAGTTGTAACTTACTTATTTTATGTATGTCATGTATTGATGTATCTCTGTTATTCTCCAGTGACAGAAAAGAATTTGGTTGAATAACATAGCCAAGGATGGGACCTGAACAGCATCCCTGCAGGTTTTGTGGTGTTTCAAATGTCATGCAAGGACAGATCCCTATGCACATGTCTGTATGCATTCCAAATTTTTGACTTGTTGAAAAATTGGTCACACTACCAAAGTTTTGGGAAGTACATCCCTGTGACATGTGACTGCAGACAATCTACCAACTCGACGATATAGGCGACTTGGTCTCTGAAAGTTTCTGACAGTCAGTGTTCTGAAGTCAGTGTTCACTTATGCAATGCACATAACATGGTAATACATGAACATTTCATAATTTACAACAAAAGGTGCTGGTAAATCTTCTGAAAGACAGAAAAATTTAAAATGAAACTCCCTACTGTGTCATATATGATTGCCTGCAATGCCTAAGCCATTTCTACAAAACATGGCCACCAAATTCAATCCTAGCAATGAAAAATATGTTTAATGCTCAGTAAATCTTTTTCTGGAATGTTAAGATGTTTATGTCCCAATGTTTAAGTTAGCACAATTAACAGTGTGAAAGATAAATGGAGATGTAAATTCACACCTAATAAGACAAAACCAAATGGCTAGATAAAAGTCACAAGGAAGGAGACTGATTCAGAAACAGAAAAACCTGACCACCAATGCAATGTATTAAACAAATCTTTGGACTTTCGCACCGGTATTTCGAGGAGGGAAAAAAACATAGCGAAAATGAATATGCATGAGATCCTACCATCATGGTCAGCGCTGTGAGAATGAACGTAGCCAAAGGAGGCACAGATGGAAGGAAGGAGTGCTGGTACTCCTGGACGAGACCACCGGTCATGGAAGCGGCAGATGTCGAGTTGGATGCGGGAAATATACCAAATCGTTTACCTGAAAGGTACAAGAAATGCAATTCCCAAAAGTTAGTTCAGTTTTGTCCATAATTGGGAAGCAAGCAACTGGGATAAGAGTGCAAGACAAAGCTCTGCACGAAATGTGAAACTCTAGTATACAATCCACAATCCTAAAAGACAACAAGAAGATGTTATTTAACAAAAGAAATTTCTAAAAAATGATGATAATTGTCTCCAAATAAATGACTGGTAAAAATCAGAAACATACCACTGTCTATATGGCGGGTATCAAAGGAAAAGAATTTGAACGCAAACTAACCTATTCACAACACTAATTCAGGCCTGTCGTCGGCTCAGATTCCTGAGGGGCCCCAAAATATGAAAGGGGACTCACCAACATACATATATATGGCATAATGATACAAATTGTTAACCAAAGAAAGCCAATAAGAGACCACACAATTTTTTAGAGGTGTGTCACCACCCTGCGTGACTGCCGTACTAGACTATGGGTTTTTGTGTTATGGCAAAATACTTGTTGCTGTCTACCAGAATTTACAGTGCAATTGCTCTGATGAATTGCTAGATCCAGCTCTACCATCTGCCATGTCATCGGGGAATGTCAATATGGGACTTATGCAATGACTCTGAAGAAATTCAGGACAGACATTATTCTGGAAGGAAATTCAATTATCAAAGTGGCAATATATCACACCGACCAGTTTATACGCATCAGTCTTGTCCGACTATCTCAGTGCATATGATGCTACAATTCTTCTGTACACCTTCAGAATGTAACCTTCTTTGTGACAGTGTACACTACAAAACCCTTCACACCCCCAACATTTTTCTCCATCTCACCCCTTCACATGAGCAAGCCCATATTTCCTCGAACAAACACTTCCCATGCAATCTCCTTCTATCATCCAACGTTCCTCTTCACCTTCCAGACTATGGTATCAACACAAGGGGGAAATTTGTAAGTTTCCATCCTCATGATCAATATACTTTGTTTAGAGAAACCTGTGACCCTACGTAAACTTGACTAGCATACCCGTTAATGCCAGAAACTTATCCAAAATGTTGTAAAGAGCCCAAAAGTTTGGTGCCCAGTAAGCATGGCACAGCCCTCTCTTGAATGGGAATAATCTGGATAAGACCTGGGGTAGCTGATTCTGAAAGGAAATGAAAAGTAGTTGGAACCAGAAATGTACATCAAAATACTAACAATGCTGTAGAAAAATCAAAAGAAGAAGAAAGCAAGAAAATAATTTACAATGTCAGACCCTTGTGCACCACTTCCAAACAAAGAACCGAAATATTTGTTAAACAATCTGCTAATGCAAGCAAAGATGGAGCTAAATGAACAAAAGCAAAAAAGAAGAAGCGTTTCCAAGACCTGAGACAAGGTCACATTAACAAATTTAAGCCAAAATTAAACGAGTTCTTCCCTCACCATTGTAATGAATGGACCGAACGAAATTCCTGTGATGGCCAGGACGATGCACCCTAGGGCTAGGAGTCGAAGAATTGAAAGGGAGCTCCACCTTACTGTCCCATCTGCATAAATGATTTCAAAATTAACAAAGAGCATTGTTCAAAATGGCGAAAAAATTTTGTACTCTTCCTTCATGGGATTTTATTTCTTCAGCCTCCATGGTTACTGTTACTTTTAAGTTTTCCCACTGTTACAAGTTTACCCTAAGACAATATCATTTCCCAAAATTTAAAACCTACAAATGCCATGTTGTTGGCCTTCAATGAGAGGAAAAAAAAAGTAGAAAAAACTTCAAGGTCATAGCAAACTAAGTTTGGGAAGGGCTAATACTTTCTGTCTTTTAATACACTCGATGTTAGAAAGGAAATGGGGGCAAACATTCATGAGATCTGCACACTCATTAGGTACACTTGAATTAACCAAAACTTGAGAAGAAATGATTCAAAAGTCTCAGACTTTAAAGAGAAGTGCCACAGGGAGTAGTGAGTAAAACACTTTCCCAAAAATTTCAAATTGTATTTGGCAATCTCATCCTGCTAAAGACAAGAATATAAACTCAAAATCTGATATTTTTAATGGTAAGATTACTACAAGCATCAGAATTTACCTTTGTTACTTCCAGTAAAACAATAACTCCTCAGTAAATATACAATAAAGGCCGGTGCCACGTAGAGGTAAATGTGCTTGAAATTCAAGAGAATTGCAAACCAAAATGCCCCGACCAAGTTTTCACCCTGCGACAAAAGGAGAAAAAAACCACGATAAAACAGAAGAAAACAAAGCAAAAACCAGCAAACAGATCAATTTATTTATCTGAAAAGATACTCCTAGGAGGGCTAAAATTTACTAGAAGTAGTAAAACTGCAAAGCCACTGCAGTCCTGCACACTCATTCCTGTCACAGTCCCCCTAAAAGTAGCAACGCCGTTGGCAAAGCATTGGAGATGATAAAAGCTTAAGATGCCCTGATTATTTCATTAAAACAACAGGTTGCCCACCTTGAGGCATGAGAACTGATTTGCTATGCTCACTTGTATCAGTCCTCGCATTTCCAATTTTCTTGAAATCGTCGGGCTTGAACTTCCGGAAAACTGACAAACGAGGGAGTTAATTGGGTTTCGAGGGCCTACCAAGAGTTGCTTTGTTAGGTGCCTTAGACAGTAACAGGTGGCAACTGCTTTGGTCTGAAGTTTGCCTTGCTCAAACTCTTGAAAGAGTGTCGAGAAAGGACGGCGTAAAATTGAAAAAAAAAAGAAAAAAAAAGGGAGAAATAATTTACAACCAAATGAACCATTTTGCTCCGAGTATGTGCATATATAGCACTAATGGACTTTCAAATGGCACATTAACCTAGGAAATATATGCAAATTTCAGAACAGAATGCGACGTTTTGTTTAAAATCATTGCATAGAAAACTGCACTAGGAAGGGTGCTCTGAGGACAGTTATATTAATTACGTGTGATGTTAAACATTCCCAATGGTAAAATAGTATATTAACAATCTATTTATTGGGGCAACATACAGGAAACTGTGAAATCACACAATTTTTAAATTGCAAAATTATGCAGTAGACTTATCCAGAATGACAACTTGCAGATAGGTGTATATTGATCTTTTTTGGGTATCATTTACAGAGTCGAGGGAGAAGTACTGTCCACCTAATCTGTACCAACATGCAGGTCTGTCACAGAGCCAAGTTTGACCTGTCTTTTACAGCTCACACATGGACAGGGCAGCCTGCACTGAATTTTGGTAATAACCTTAATGAAACAACCTAGGACAAGGCCAGGGTTAAGATTGTCTCCATAGCAAGTTTTTGGCCTCTCTATGTCTTGGAATTCCTTCATCCAAGGAAAATGATTGTCATTTTGGTTTAAATACCATGAAGAATCACAGTGACTCTTCCTTACATTGTGAACTGAGTCATTGCAGGCATCAGACAGATAGGATCTTATGGAAAAAAAATGATCAATAAAAGTTAAGTCTCAAGGGAAAGTTAGACATTGTTGAAAGTGTTTTCCCAAGGAAGTAGGCTGGAAACCTTCATTCCAGGAGGCGATGAGGTACTGCGAGGTATACAGAGACTTAGAAGCACAGACCAACTGATGGGAGAATATTTGAGGTCAGAATACACACAGAATTGTTGACAAGTGGTTTTATACCACCAATTATGGGATTTTGGGGAGCACCACCATCGGTTGGATTGGCATGATTGTCAGTGTTGTTAAGTTTACTTTGATGGTCTTTACTGTGTCTGTGTTCCAGTGCCCTGGCCATTGATAAGCATTACTTCCGCCAGGTCCCCTCCATTTTTTGTTTTGTCAATTCTTTACAACCTTTCAATATGTAAATCACCGTGTTGAAGTAGGAATAAAGAGTTTTCAATTTCAATTTACACGTCCCCTAGTGATGCACACAATGATCGCAACGATCAAGAGGGTCCGGGAAAGCCTGCATGGCAAAGGAGGGGGAGGGATGGCAGACCATTTGTTATATGGTGTTTTCTCGCCTATTTTAACTTCCCAAATGACTTGTAGGGTGAATGTGGCTCCAAGAGAGGCAGAGCTGCGGTGGTGGAATGGCAGTCACCACTGGACCTGATCATCTATACAGCCTGTGCAACTGCGTCGAATACATACCTGAGCAATTTTAGCCACGGAGAGAAGCAGCATGCCGAAAAGGAAACCGTTGTACTGAAAGTGAATGTCTGATGACCAAGATGTCAAGGAATATCGAGGGGAAAATATTCAACAACTTCGAAAACTTCATAAAAAAGAAAGGCAATACAGATGTTTCTTTTTGACGCTCTTCACGGATCTCCGCACTGCTGGTTGGTCTTAATCATGTTTCACTTTTCAGCAATGCGCCTCTTGTAAAAACGTGCAACTTTCAACGGAAAATAAACCAATGTTCATTAATCACTCTCCAGACCGGTGGCATACCAAAAATGTGTAGGAACGAGGCACATCATAGTCAGGTTGATGAAAGAAAAAATAAAATCATAGCATTCTTTTCTAAATGTGGATACATCCAGCGTTGATAACACAAAAAAAGGGTTTCTTGTACAAATTTTCAGCTACACTTCATTGTAAAGGGATTGTTTAATCCTGTTGAAACAAATGCGGTCCGCACTATGCTATACATTTTTCTAAAATGAAAACAGCTAAGAGTTATGAAGTTTCCCAAACAACTTGCAATGCACAATGTCACTGGATAGAGTGGCATGAAAGACCAACTGTAAGTTGCAGTTTATTGTAGAGTATACTTTAACACTAGAGCTGGTGACTCTACTAATGTCATGTAATAACAGTTTATGAATGATGTTACAAGCATTGGTGGAGCTATTGCATTTCTGCCCCACTTGCAAAGCTAACTATTAAATCCCTCAAATCCTTGTTAAGTAAGGCACGGTTTCAGGAACTAGGTCAATTTCAATATTTAGTTTGCGCAACATCATTTGTAACGCATGAGCTTGCTTGGTGGGTAGAACTAATTTCCATCAAACTCTACCTCATTTTTGATGAATGATCTCAATATATTGTGGAACCATAATTGTAATGGGCACTTTCACTGTAGTGGGTGGAGCTCAGCTCAGCCTCAGACATGATGAAAACTGTCACTATTGTGGGTGGAGCTATTGTCTTTACACTAAACCTCATTTGTGATGCATAATCTCAGTGTAGTGGGTGGGGCCAGGGTTGGAAAACCTTGC
>VJOZ01059882.1:4894-15259 GCA_009801055.1 Stichopus horrens
TCATTTTCATTTGATTTTTAACATTATCAAGGGGCAGTATGTCTTTCTGTTCAATCTGTTTCCAATTCTTGCTTAAAATTTTCATTCTGATTACATAATACACAAAACTTTTTACTCCTCTTACAAGTGCACCTGTCATGAGGAAAACCAAGGCAGTTTTGAACTCGATATTTGATTTCCGGCTCATGGGATGTCTGCAAAATAAGCCTAGTTGTGTTGGCCAGCTGCTAAAGGCCTGCCTTTAATGTCATTATGCAAGAATAGATTGAAACACAGGGTAGGATGGTAATGTCTGAATGACTTTACTTTTTTATTTTTGCTCTGTAAAACTTTTGTTCACCTTTCATGTCAAAAACAAAGATACTTATCAAATTTTCATTCCTTGGGGGACATTCTGTGACAGAAATTTTTACAGAGTAATAGTATCTGAAAAAAAAGGATTTGAGGGAATTATTACATTTGCTTTACCAGACAGAATTGTTTCATTGGCTTTATGAATTCCACAGAGGGAATCTATTTCATTGGATCTCAAAGATGAAATTTCATATTTTTGAACAAAGAAAAGAAGAACAATTGAATTTTATACATCCATATTGTTTAAAATGTCTTCATTGTTTAGTTTGCGTTTCTTTTTGACCAATGAGTGTGAATTCAAAGTGAAATTTTTCAAGAAAGGAAGGTAATACTGTCATGATATAAATTGCAAGTTGTAATCTCTTACCCCTTCCATTTTAGAGTCTCAGCTCTTTATTTCATTTTTTGCCCTTTTTTTTACACTTCTCTATTTTTGTAGTTGAATGCACCATATTCAAAGGAATTAAACTGTCAAAGAATGACAAAAAAGGAGTATTATGGAATTAGAAAGCAATGCTACCAAAGCATAAAAATACTAAGGTATTTTAAATATGTAATGTATTTAATGAGAATTGTCCTGAAAATAGACCTGTGTCATTAATGTCCTAGGGTTATGTTCCATAAACTCAGCCGATGAATCCCAAAAAGTGACTCACCTGAAAAAGCTGAGTTTCCAAATTCTGAAAGTACCTTTTTTTCAACAACTGAAAGTGATCAACAGTTCAGGATGCTTCTGATTGGCCAACAGTTTTCATCAGGACAACTTGCCGGAAAGTGTATTGCCTGTTCTAGGGCTTTGTTCAACTTGCCTTTGTGGATGGGGGGGGGTTGCATGGTAAGTGGTTGGTTGGGTAAAATGTATGTGTTGAACTAATTATTGATATCAAGTTCAATTTCTCATCTAGAGAAAGGAAATTTAAAAAAGCTGCTGAATGAAATAGTGTTTCTGTTGGTAGGACTGAAGCATAAAAACCAAACAGCAGATGGTGGTGATAAAGTTTCAATCAACAGCAAAGAAGTGTTGAAATAAAAGTGATCAAAAGGTGTCCTGTTTGGCATCTTGAATGTCCAAACAGGGTGACACACATTAATTAGGAAAGATGTCGTTAATGTTACCATCATTAATGTTACCATCATGCTTTGTATCTGGATATGTCACATGTTCAAATAGAAATTGCAGGATTTAAGCTGTTTAAGCAGAATTTTCAAATATTTTAGTCCTGAATGTCCTAACTGATTTGCCAACCTCAACATCTGGTAAGCCCCGAGAATTTGTAGTTCCGGGGGCTGTACGTCCAGTCTGGAATTTTCCAGGTGCTTTTTAGTAATTTTTGGTCGAACATGTCTCAGAACAGAAGATGTGTTTTGCTTGAACGAGTTAATATCAAAGAGGTGCAGAAGGGGTAATCTTAAGGATTTAAAGTGCAGGTGAGGAAGGTATTTTACTGTTTGACATTTACATGAAAAATACTTTACAGCCGAAAATTTTGAGAGTCGATGAGGGAGTTCCAAAGGGAATTCTTTGTTGAACTTACAGAGAATGTAGGTATACAGTGTTTACTGTGTAAGAAAATGAATCTTGCTTGTGTGTGCACTCAGACAATTTATGGTATCATGAGTATGTACCTTAACTGCCTGTGATTGTTTTACTCTGCACCTTATTACATGCAGCTGTAAGTTCAAACTCATGGTGTCCACACACAGGCTGTTTTTAATCAATGATTCAGAATTGCATAGTGATATGCTGCCACCATCATAGGAACAAATCAGTTTAGTCCTTCTGCAGGGCACTCTTTACCTAGCTCTGTGCTGTGATATAGTGAAAGACTCAAAGTCCTTCTGAGCGAACATTCGATCAACCCCCCTCTTTCATCCCCCACCCTCTTTTCCTTGTCTTAGCATGCAAAAACATCTGCTTTGATATGAGCAATGGGATTTTTCAATGTCATATTCACACAGGAAAGTCTGACAGCTGCCCCTTTGAGGCCTTGTGGGTAATTGAAACAACCACATGGTGTTGGACTGGACATTGTCAGAGATGGGAGGATCGAGGGTTGAGTATAGGCATCATCACTGTGTGTATTTTATCCTTTTTTGGGTGCATTCTATTCACCCAGGGAACTAGGAAGTAAAAGTCTCATGGTGAAAGTGTTACTAAAGAATAGAACTAAGAACCATAAAAGTATCTTTTTTTACCCATCTGTGAGTAACTTTCTAGAACATGTGTGATCCCTCTCTATGGAGGTTTTTATCGATGATTACATTTTTTCAGGTGCCTTTCAGAAACCATTCTACCAAGCTGTTTGACAACATGCAGCTAGAAGGAAGGTTTCTCCTGCATTTGTTCATATTCCCTGTCGTGTCAAAGATCCTTGCCTCAGTGGTCAAAATGTGTTTTAGGGATTGTCTTCTCTGGAAAATTTTGACTCCAGTTTCACAAAAGGATCTGTTTCTTAAGTTTGCCCCCTGAAATCCTTTGTGGGGCTCCCTGCATTCTGTGGTCACCAAATCACCACCCGATGGCCGATTGTTTGCGTCATTGTCATCCAATGATCACAATGAGTTTCATTACCGACATCCTCATCCTCATGGTAGGAAGTATGTTATTTCCTTGAACATGACCGGTCTTCAGTGATGGCTCATGCCTATTTTAAATTCTGACAAGCTTCTTTTTCTGTAGGACATGGCATAGTGGGAATGTCAGTTGGTTACACTAGGTATATTCTAAGGAAAACTGTTCAGTCTTTTTCTTCATGGAGATGCTGATGTGGGGGAAGTTGGAATGGGGCATCTGTCCTTGTAACAGCCTTTCTGCCAAATGAACATGTTTGGTCTCATTTCTTTCCGGTGTTTCATTGTAATGGATCGTTCAGTGTCAGGCACCCTAATTTTCTTCTGGTGGAATGGAAACGTAATGTGGATCTAGAATTGCGGTAATACATGTCGGTATCAGTTATAGTGTAACATGCATGACAAACCACGCTTGATATTGTGTTGATTGGTTCTCACTGTAGACATTCCGGTCAACATTCCGGGGTTCCTAGCAATCCCATAGGAGTGACTTTAGTGATCATTATTAGAGATCACTTTTTTTGGGGGGGGCAGTCCTCATTAGCCCAGATGTCATTGTGAGGCATCTCCCTCAAAGCTACAACTGGTCGGAGAGAAGCATTTTTGTCTAAGAGGGGTGGACGGGTGCGCTGTAGTTTAAGCAGGGTGGAGTCTTCTGTAATCGTTGAGAATCCGCTGTAGACATATGTTGTTGAAGTTAATTATTTTTTCACAATTCATAGGTTGCACATGTTTGTAACACTGGTGGGATATCGGCATTGTAATGAATGACTAATGGAGTAACTGTATTCCCAGGCACACCCCATAGAAACAGCTAGCTTCCAGTTGAATTTTCAAACCAGTCCATTTTGTTTGTATTGTCAGTATCTTTGTTTGAATTTCAATGCAGTGATGACTTTGGTGCCCATGTCCACCCTCCTCTCTCTCCCCCAGAAAATGGTGCTACTGTCTGAATGGAGTTGGGAGGGAAGGGAGTTGGGTGGGTAGGAGAGGGGTAGGGATCCTGTTAATTGCATCATTACATGGTTATTACATGTCGATAGAAAATATGGAAAGTGTTGAATTTCTTTTGCGGTTTTCCACATCATAGAAGTTATGAAAAGAACAAACTTGCATTTTTAGTCAGAAAATTTTCAGAACTAACTGAAAAATCCATGTTTAGATTGATTTTGAAATGAACTTGAATGTTGTGTAAGAACCTGTCATAACTCTTGATATCACATGTTGTGGTACCAGAGGTGTCTTGCAGAGTAAACACAAATCTGCGATCATGGAAACACTCTTGCAGCCATGAACACATGGAGCAAATGGAGGGAATAGAAACAGTCTATCACAGCTATCCTTTCTACTGAATATGTCCTTACATTTTCATCCTCAAGTAGTAACATTGCATACCCATGTGCCCTCTCGAATCCATCTGCCGTTGAATGGTTTCCTCTGAAATCGAGCTCTCTCGATGGAGGACGTTAGTTTTAAGTTTTACCTGAAATGAACTGTATACGTCTATACAGAAATCTGTTATGAGCAGTCGCTGGCTTGATGGCAGTTTTTTTTTTTTTTTNNTTTTTTTTTTTTTTTCAAGACAAAAGCCTTCAATCCACAAAAATTAATTTTATCTCCAAGAGAGTTATATCATCCTTTTCGGAAAGGTCTGGTAGAGTGGGTGACTCCTCTCTCTTCAGTATTGCACCATGTTCATTTTTTATGCATTTGGAAGAAACAAAACCACAACTATTTATCTTTAGGAAAAGATGTAACAGCTCGGACATCTCAGTCTATAAAAATCACACAACATTTTCTTTCAAATAATTGCAAAGCTGACAGTATGTCAATTCGAAAGTGTGAGTAACTCTCATTCAAATAGTCTTTGGAACCGTCTATCGTCCAACTTTTGATATTTTCAGGCTATTCATTTTTCTCTTTAATTGTCAAGCACTCGTCTATAAGTTCAGTAGTCAATCACCGACACACATGTATCGTATATTTTTGATCGATCAATGGCTCGAATACTTTGGGTCGAAGACGCATCCTGGGCAGTGTCAGGCATCGTGCCCGGCGATTCGACAGAAAGTAGTGGATGGTGTTTTTTGAGCCTCCAGCAATCTCTATTGGCAAAAGTGCTTCGTTTGTGAAATTTATTGTGTTTTTGTAAATTCATTCAAGCCAACAGATATGTTGTAAAATTACCATATGATACTAGTCTTTGGGTACTGATTTCATGTCAGGTAAAGAAAATAAAGGATCAGAAAAAAGTATATTCTTTGCCCATTTTCTTTTTCAAAGTTTTGTGATTTGTTTTGCCTCATTGACGGATTTTTTAATTTCCATGGAAGAGAAACTTATTTCAATCGTGATAGTATGTGTGTATGTATACATGTGTTTGTCACCCTTAGCTTCTGTGCATNNAATGATGGATGCTCTTCATACTTGGTATGAAAGTTTGTCATATTGAGAGGAAGAAGAACCGTATCTATCTATCCCTATCCCCCTGCATGTGAGGTCAAAGGTCATTTGGGGTCACTAGAGGTCAAATACTGAAACCTTGTGTATGCAATATCTTCAGGTAGGAATGATGGATACTCTTCATACATAGTATATAGGCTTGTCATATCAAGAGTGAGAAACCTATTGTTTTGGTGGAGGTCACCAAGATTCAAATACTGAAAACCTTGTGCAAGCGATATCTAGAAATGATGGATATTCATGGTATGTAGGTTTGTCGTGTTAAAAGGAAGGGTTATGGTGGAGGTCAGGGCTCAAATATTGGAAACCTTGTGCTCATGATGTTTCTAGATAGGAATGATGGATACTTTTCATTCTTGGTATGTTGTTTTTTTTTAGGTTAAATGTCATCTTGGGTCAACAGGGTCAAATTGTGAAAACTTTGTAAATGCAATATCTCAAGGAAGAAAGCTTGGGTAGAGGTCAAAAGTCATTTGCGGTTAACAGAGGTCGAATTTTGAAAACCGTGCGAAACATGATATCTCAAGAAGGGAAGCTTGGGCAGATCTCACATTTAGTATACAGCTGTCTCTTGTAAGTAAACAAGAATGCCGTTGTCTATGGTGGGGGTTTAAGGTCATTTGAGGTCAACAAGGTCACATTATGAAATTCGTGTAAACATGTGTCAAGGAGGGAAGCTTTAGCAGATNNTGTATCTCATTGAGTACAAGAATTGATACGATTTTAGTTGAGGTCAACGGTGGGTCAAATTGTAGAACTTTATAGACACGATCTCAAAGAAGAAAGCTTGCGCGATCTCGAAATTCAAAAACTGGAAATAGATATTCAAGAATCATTTTAGCAGACCTGTTGTCTTTAACTAACGTTGTATTTGCTTCTCATTAAGCACCGATTCATCGAAAATTATGCTTAAAGTTCTGGAATGTGAAAAGATAATGAAAGGAACATTTTTGTTTCATCGGGATCTGTGCATCATGGGATACTGAATGAAAGAATTCGTCATTCCTAATTGTTTGTTTTAAATATTCCAATGCACGTTCTCATTTGCTTAAACTGTAAAAAAAAAAAACAGGCACGTGACTCGGTCATTTTAGTTCAAACCATTATTCGTGACCCTCCCTACCGCTCATGTTGTGCTAGACATACTGCAGTCGATGAGCAACAGCCAGAGTACATTATTTAATTCTTAAAATTCCCCTCCCATGTCCGTCGAGAAAATGAACGTTCCTCAAACCCTGCATGCTACCCTCATTTCCGGGTTCCCTGCCGATCTATCGACCCCTGCAAAAGCCACCACTCGCTGAAAGCGAAGAACTCATGACGTGTTTGCATTATATTACTTTGGACGTATTGTGCTGTAGTTGGAGACCTGCTGCAAGTTGACTTTGAAGTCAACAAACTCACTAAAGATAAATGTTGTGCTCAATGCCAAGAGACGAGAAAGTTTGGGTAAGTTGATCAGAACTTAATCTATTTTGTTTGGCAGATGTTAAACAAACATTTCAGTGCGAATAAATCACTCAACGATCATGAACGAGGTGCCCATAAGCAAAGTTGTGACTCCGGCCACCAACAATTTGAGAGAAAATTCGAGTTTTTAGGTGGGATCAGAGAAAATATTGAGTTACCATTTGGGAAGCTTGAATGGAGTTAAATCGCAACGGCCAGCTTCGTGGGTCACAAACTAAGTTGTCATGAGAATCCGGTTACTTCGCCCCTAGCAACGATTGACTCCATGTCCTGACGTAGCACCAGATAAACCGGTGTACACAACTATACAGGCTGCAGGCACATGAACAGATCGCAGTGGACATACTGTTCGTGCGAAAACACTAGTCAACCAGCTGTGCAGGTCAATTCGTTAGAGTTGATTTTTATGATTTAGGCAGATCTAATTTTAGCTGTAACATTACCATGACAAGGGGCTGATAGTGTTATCTTTACAGTTGATGGCCAGTGGTACGTGCCTGTGAACGAGTGTGACAGAAAGCATACAATGTTAGTGTAGTCAAAGGTTATCAGGTACCGTACTGTGGTTATAGAAACTATGGCTCTAATTGAGTCTGACGTGACGTGCTACTGTGTAATTGATTATGATCGATGAGCAAGCCTCTACCCCTTATCATATTTTGAGCATGAAGACAGAGTTTCTCTTCAGCACGTTATCATTGTTCCTGCTTCCCATTCCACCACCCAGTCATACTAACTGCCATAAATAGAGAGTAAATTACGTCATCGGGGCTCCCCGATTGACTTCCCCATTTTTGGCTTTATTTTTTGTTCCACGTACGCGGTCTTACAGGTCATATTCAATGTCACGGCTATCGGCTGCTTACATTTATTCCACTGAACATTTTCTTGTGCATTTAGTCTCTTGATTCGACTCTAAAAAGCTATTGACTCTCCGGTTGACTGGTTTCCATTGTTTTCGTAGTTTCAATTAAGGAAACTTTTCGATTGTAAGGAAATATACAAAGCAACGCTAATGATGGCTTGGTGTGAATGATTAGTACATGCAAGTGTGTAATAGCGTTAATGTAATTATCGTATGAGTCACAGTTAAGGCTATATAAAGCCACTTTTGAGGAGACTAGGGATTCTTTGCATAACGTATGCTATGTAACTACGGACACACTGAAATAGTCACCGAAACTCATTGATCATGACCTACTAAGAAGAAAGGGTAATTGTTTCCATTACTGGGGCGAAACCGGCCGATATTTTCAAATGGGACATAGTTCTTTCTTTCTGTAAATGAATTAATTCTAAGGAGGATAAGCAAACTTCGGTAAAATCGCGGCACCTGAAAAAAATATCAGCGTATACCTTAGTCTAAAAGATCTAGATTCAATCAACCGTGCATCTACGTTGGATCAGGACTTGCATTTATTTGTCAAGCAAACTTGACATTATATCAGTTTGAATTTCTGGGACCAATACAACGAAACTTCAACACGATCGTCGGCTCCTCTTTAGATTTACACTCGCAGCTTTGATGGTGTCAGAATTTCTTTTCAGGATTTTCTATGCATGGGATAGTTCGAGGAAAAACGGGATCGATTCACTTAAAACTTATATCGTGGGCTGTATGTGATGCTTAAGGCTGAAGACGTGACTCCTGCATGCGGAAATTATGTTTCATCAGACTGAACCTCGAGTCGCTTTCTATGTGAAGAAGTGACCACTCTCCGAACCACAAACCAACTTGTTGGCGACCATGATACTCGCAAGAGGTTATGCTGCTATCTTATAAGCTATGCAAGGAATTAGTGTCTTTGGAAGTCGGCCTGTCCTTATCAAGTTCTTCTTGTTTCGATTTGGAATCAAAATTTAAATTGTTTTAACCCCAGGGAGATACCACTCTAACATCTTCCTGATTAACCAATGCTTGTGGACCGTCAACGATATACGATTTACATTAGACCCCGGCAAGGAAAAAAAAATTCAAGGAAAACGACGGTGAACAGATTATAGCAAGCGAGTAAAAAACATAAATAAACAGATTAATAAATATCCAGTACTCACTCCAAGGCTCTCGTGAACATATTGAGACTAACAAAGCCAAGATGACAAACAAGAATTTCAAATAAACGGTTAGCCTACGTATATTGCCCCGAGAAACGGAACGGTGGGTTACCCCACAGTTGTAGAATATGTCGACCGTTACTACAGCCAGAACTTTCCCCGAGTATTATGCGGGGAAAACTTGGACGGTTTCGCAAGCGGAAAATTCGCTCTTTGACTTGGAGGAACAATGCCAACAGGTTAAGAATGAGATTAGAAAACACGAAATGGAAGCGCAAGAGAAGGTCAGGCAGCACTTGGTTCAGCAACGCAAAATACTTTGTTCTGAAGTAGACGCGTACATGGAATTCAAAAGGAGGGAGATGTCGCGATTGTGCTCCCAAGGAAACCGCTTTCAACCAGAAGATCGTGGAAATGGGTACCACAGAGCAAGATACCAAAGTGATTGCAACCTTAACCCGGTCGCTGCAAAAACACGGACTGCAGTCAGCGTAGAATTTGATCGTGTAGATTTGGACAGTTTCAAGTTAGATTGGATGACTCTCGGGAAGCTGAATATATCAGAAAGAGGTGACCCGTCCAGAATGACGACGAAATCGCTCGACGGAGAAGACGATGAGGATGACGAGGATCCTGACTGCTACATAAACATGTCAAATCAGCAGAAGACAAATCTCCAACGGCAACGGGCCATCGATGCTCGGAGGGCGCATATCGGGAACGCCTCCCGTAGCACAGATGGCCAAAGCTCCACCGCGGCCTCGTCGAGCAAGACATCGGGCGTCATCGCCGTCGGTCCTGGTAGTCGTGACAATTATGAAAATCTGTGGGAGTCTGGAGCAGGCGGGATGGGGAGACAGAGCGGACCTGATCATGCGAGTGGAGAATTGTCAAATACGGTCGGTGGTCGTTCGCGGCATCAAAGCGAATCCCTCGATGGAAACGGACGGCATCATCGTCGCAGAGACTGCAGGGAATATGTGGAGATGAAAAGAGGGGTTTCTTCATTGAAATTAAACCTCGGTAGTTAGACTGTCCACAGTGCAACTATGCACGGTACCATCATTGTATTTCTTAAAATGCACGTAAGTTTTATGTCATTATTCTGACTATGAGAGCAACAGTCTATCGCGCCATTTTGTTTCCCATGACAAAGAACGACGATAAAATTGTATGAATGAATAGTAGGATACCTGTAAATATGTCTGTGACAAAACAAATGAAAAAAGGTGAAAAAAGCGAGACTTTTAGCAACGTTTGTCGTTCATGAAAGATTTGACAACAAAATATTCGTCACAACAAGCTTTTACATGGATAATATCTTTATTATCTCTAGTTCTTTCGCTAAGCCCCTTCCACACTATGTGACGCGATTCACTGCGACGAGACTGTCTCGTCGCAGTGAGCGACTGACAACTTACTAGTTTTAAGAGCAAGGTGTCCACACTATGC
>VJOZ01059893.1:0-17910 GCA_009801055.1 Stichopus horrens
AGATATTTACTAAAAATAGAAAAAATCGGATCATAATTCGAATCCGATATCGTTGCAGTGGGAACGTGCCTTGAGAATGATACAGACATATGATGCTTATCATTATCACTTTACTTGTAACTTCAACGTACTTCGTCGTCTTGCTTTATGGTTCAATCATAGATTTCAAAGAATATTCTGTGACACGACTTCACAGAATTGTTGAAATAAAAAATTATGAAATGCCAGATCAAAGAAGCAATGAAGAAGAATCCAACGAATATAGTAACATGTGATTACTTCCTTTTGGAAATCAGAAGGTACTTCATTTTTTTTCAACACTGGGTCCACATAAACTTAACTTCTACCCAAAATCTCAGATTTCGAAGACCTTTGCAAAGTATTCAGTCTTTACTTCTCTTTTTACATATCCACGATCTGGATGACCTATGAATTGGTGAACACACCCTGTAAACTACTTTGCAAGTTTGTTGTTTCTCTTACAGTCACCATTGATCTCTACGACTTGATTTCTTTATCTGTGTAACTTCATGTTTTGTGTGACCTTTGACCTCTGTAACTACATTGCAAGTTTGTTGTTTCTCTTACAGTCACCATTGATCTCTACGACTTGCTTTCTTTATCTGTGTAACTTCAGGTTTTGTGTGACCTTTCACCTCTGTACTTATTTGCTAGTCTCTTGTTTCTCTTACAGTCACCATTGATCTCTGTGGCTTGTTTTCTTTATCTGAATAACTTCAGGTTTTGTGTGACCTGTGACCTATTTACTTACTTTGTTTCTCTTACAGTCACTGTTCATCTCTGAGACTTGTTTTCTGTATCTGTGTGAGTTCATGTTTTGCATGACCTTTGACCTCTTTACTTACTTTGACAACTTCTTGTTTCTCCTATGGTCGTCCTTGCTCTGTATGACTTTCTTCTCCTCTCCTTCATTAACTTCATACATGTCGGTCATCTCCTCCATTTGTCTCTGGAGGTCCCGGACCCGTCTCTCCTGTTTCATTTTCCTCCTCTGTTCTCTCATTTCCTCCAGCCATTCCTTGTCATCGTCTGAGCTGCTGTCTTCATCACTGCTGGCACGACCTTCCACCTCGGCCTGCAATATCGATAGGAGAAAGTAACAGCTTCCAAATGACAGTTTGGGGACAGTCTTAAGGCAACAAAAAAAAAATCTTCCTTTCCTTTTGGTGAGATAAATTGAAAAATCTATACCAGAATGAAGTTTCTCTGTCAGGTTGTTATAAAGCAAAAGCCGTTGCTATGGTAATGCTGGGGTTTTCTCATGGTTACCAGTGAATGCTCATTCTCTTTAGGCATTTTGAAGAAAACCATCTCAACAACACAGGTAAAGCTTGGACAAGGTTTCAGCTTTATTATTCCACCAGATATACCTAACATAAATAGAACTATACCATAGGGAACATGAAAACAAAATATATTCCCATTTGAGTAAAGGTTTAAACATTAATTTCACACTTGCAACTCAGATGATGCAAAATTTTCAAAGGCTGAACACTCCAAATTGCAAAAATTTTTTCGTACTTGATCTTCTGTTGGAGTCTGCTGAGTAGTAGCTGCCAGTTCTTTGTCCCTTCTCTTCTGCTCCTTGCTGACCAACGGTTTGATGAGACGGTACTCCTCGCTCTCTTCATCCACTTGGAAGTCCGGATTCTCAAACAGCGCAGAGAAACGGTTGTCCTGGAGAATCCCCTCCGATTTCTGTGGGTTTTATTGATGTGGGTACAAAGTGATGAAGAAAAAATTAATCAAATAGGTCAATCAGGAGCTGCTGAATAAGTCTTCTTTCTCAACAGTTACACTTTGGCATTGCTTATCTTCAGTTTTATAAATTATATAATCATCCCCATAAATCTTTAAAAGAAATTCATTCCGCCAATCATTCTATTTAGGGAGGATTTGAACCATGACTATAGTAACACTTCTTGAACATTACTGATAAAGACTTTTAATAGCACATCTGGAAAGTGTAAGCGATGAAACTCAGTTGCAAGGCTAATTTTGTCATCTTTCATTTGACTGTCAAAATGTCATCAGCCACTTTTGTTACATATTATTGAGTTTGTGATACATTGACAAATTTTAGGTTCCATTATGATGAGGTGTTCTGATTGACAAAAGTCATCGTATGAAAAACATATATTAGCCCTATTCACTTGCGCTCTTTACCTGCAAATTACCAATCTTTTCACAAGGGCCATCTCACAACTACTTTGCCTTGTTGCATGTGACAATTGTCTGCATTAACCTTTCACTGTACATCCTAATGAAAGAGACATTCAATCATAACTATTAACTTCTGTAGCCTTTCTGTGATGGACTCTACACATTTCACAGAACTGGTGTACACAAGTTTTGTTCCAGTATTGAATTCCATACCAATACTTGGGAAATACTGAATACCCTGGTATGTTTCCTATCGACCCTTCATTAAATGTAACAAATCATAAAAAGAAACCAACAGTGCATACCCAAAAGCTGAAAATGAGTCTCTGCAGGAGAGTAAGAAATCTTTTTGCATTCACTTAAAAAAAATGCCTCTTCTTTTTGAATCAGAACAACTGCAGAGATTGCAACGTAACAAGCAATGAGATATTACTTGAAAAGTAAAGACTTGTGACCAGCAATTCTCAGAAATGAAAATATTTACAGTTGAAGAACAAGGAACTAAAAGACATAGCATAACATGAGCCATGAAAAGAAACTGTGTTGATAGTTGAGGAAAAAGGAATAAAAAAAAAAAGAGATACATCGCACATCCATCACGAAAAGAAAATGTAGTAGACTAGCCGAAAAGGTCACAAAGGACAAAAAGCTTCTGACACAGAAAGGAAACAAAATCACAGATTTGAAGTTTTCCTTTGCACAGATAGCTGGATGGGTTTAGTTAATCCATTTCCTTCGCCAATGGTACACACTTCCAACAGCACCAACAAACCCTGCTGATGCTCGAGCAGTTTTGCATTAATTTAACCCACCATAATGACAGTTTAAATGACACCGGTATTAATATCTTTCATTTTTATCAGCCGTAAAAACATGTCGACAGGCTTTTTGTGATATTTGTGGTGCAGTTGAAACAAAAAAACATGTGTGTATCAACAATCCAGGAAAGTGTCTGGGCTGACAACATTTGACATCCGACAAAATTATCAATTACTCACTATTTCCCCCGTCTAGTAAATTTTTCTTTGTTTCCGAGGAAATGTCTGGGTTTGGCAAATTCTGATGTAATGTGCAGGAGACTGAAAGTAACTACATTCAGACATTCTTATCTTTAATATTTTTCCAGCGTTTTTCAATGTGCATTCTGATACTTTTCTTTCCTATGTGACTGCTAGAATGTGAAACCTATGACAGTATTTTTTTTTTCTTTTGGTGTTTGTAAATCTAATACTAAAATCTCACTCCAAATTTGCCAATGAATTTCTGTGGGTAGACGCTTCCAAAAACAGAAGAACATTTGTTACTCCCATATGTGCTCTGGAGAGATGGAGTCAGCTAAGAATATTCACCATCGAGAAAAGGGATACTGTACTCTGGTTGATCTTGCGGTCTGAATGATTCACCACAAAATTTGTATTTCCACCCAGTTCAACATACTGAATATTCATAAGTAACATGCTAAATGCAGTCAGTTGGGACAATTCCTACAGTATTAACCACTCCCTGGTGTTCTTTCAAACCATGCTTCAAGCAATAAAACTAACAGTACAAACAAGTCCTAACCTACATCTAATAGAAGAATGAATAAATATGTTATTCCCAATGCTCATACTGAAAATAAAAGTGATATCAAGCAGGACATGGAAGCACGGTGATGAAAAGATTGTCCCAACTGGGTGTTCAACCTTTAAATTCCCTGTCAAATGGGTCTATACTGTTCTTGAAAACAAAATGGCCACATATGATGGGAAAACTTTCATTGATGACTGGAGAAGCGCTAGAAGCTTTGCAGCATTTTGACAATTAAATTGAAGGAATTTTTCACCGACAAGAAAACTTTGCATAATAAATGAGATCTTTCGGCTTTCTACAGCGTCATTTAAACAACAATTTTGCCCGCAGAAGCTTCCTAAGCTGCAAAATACTGCTTTGAGTGTTGGGAGTTCAGTGCAAGTCTGAATATTTGTCAGTCATCACAGTTGGCCATGTGTGATGTAGTACTAGACAAATGCTGATCACCCTTGTTGCACTTTTCGCATTTGCAGCGAAGGGTTCAACGACGAAAGATCTCTTCTTCTGACCAGCATTTATGAAAAGTGAAAACCTTTATGAATGTCTGCATCCAGAGTCATCACCGAACTCCTACATTAGAATAGTGCTGCAACCCACGCTGCGCACTATATAAATAACAGTTGCAAGAATTTGATACGAATGTCTACTAAAATAATTCATTTTCTGAGTTTTGTGAGATATTTCCTGAAAATGAAAGACGCAAATTGCATAAATTAATGTTTAATAAATGTTTAATGACGACAGGGAAAGTGCTGGTGGAGAACTCCTTTAAGATACAATTTCTTCAACCACAGAAATATCCACAANNTGTGAGGGAGGGAGAGGGTTAATGTCCAAAATGGCAAAGTAAAAAATCAATGTGGGGATAAATGCCTAACAGGTGACTCTGAAAAAAATTTCACTTTGTGAAATTTGGGCACTTTTTTGTCAAAATGGGAACTCCATCTACAACTTTGGGAGTTGAATGACCTCTCTACCCCTTCCAATCCCCCCCCTCACCAACAGTGCCCATCATGCGCTTCAATTTACAAAAGGAATACAGTCTTAGCCCATTTGTGGCATCACAACAACCTCACAGTGACCATGCAAAAAAGGTTATTGTTCTCCATTCTGCATCTGAACCCGCTGACACAATTTTCTACAAATATGAAATAGATAGTGGGGAAGAAGTGATGCAAAATTGTTCTGATTTTCTAAAAATACAAAACTATGTCAACCTGTTTAGACTGATAGCCGACGGCATGCAGATGTTCCGAAAAATCGGCCACACTTTACTACCAGATTGCTGCTCCGAGGGCAATCTGGGAGATTGCCGAAACCTCGCCGAAAAATCTCTCACTCATAATTGAGGTAGAAATTGATCTATGTTAACGAGATGAAATTTAAAATGAAAACAGTTTATACAGCAGCGTGTGTTTTAAGGTGCATGGACTGTTTAAGAGATGAGGTGGAAGACCGTAGAGGGTGACTGACAGTTTAAAGTCATCAACGATATGTCTAAGTTTTTCTCTCTGGCTTAAGAAATGATATTGAGTGATGTTCCTCGGGGGTGTTATTTATGATGGGCTAAGATGCTGCTTGCATAATTCTTAATGGGTTTGCTTTTCCATTTTTTTTTTTTATCTATCATTTACCTGGCAAACTTGCAAAGGGGGTTAATACTTGATAATGGCTATATGTCTTGGAGAGAGAGAACCCGTTAGGACCATGAGAAAGGAAAATAAAATTGTGTCAGAAAGTAAGCTACATTTTGAAGTTTTGTGGGAATGCAGCTTACCTATGGACTATGGAACTAATACGTGCCATAAATGTTGACCAGCTAAACAAAATTTGGATCAATGAAACTAAGAGCATTTGGCTTCATCTTTTAGAAAAGTTTGTTCTGTATTGGTACACATCACTCTTCATCTTAAATCCTTACTTGACAATGCTCTGATGATAGAATACAAAATGGAAAGTACTGCAATCGAATCCAGCAATGTTTTGCCCTTTACTTTTACGATCCCTCCGTTGAAATCTGCAAATACGTCTTATATTACGAGCTTATAGGTATGTCTTATATACAAGCAAGGGCAGAAACTTCTACCCAGGCAACCCCAAACACATCAATCAAATACTTATCGGTCTTTAATAGAATAATCAGAGTTTGGGGCCATCTCGGAACTGCTCACCTTACATGAAGAATTAAATCTTGCCATTTTTTTTTAACCTTGTTCCAAATTATTCAACACCTCCAAAATGTCTTTCACACCATTAAGTGTTGAATTAAAGAATAATTTATTCCTTGACTATGCTAGTATTAAACTATTACGGGCAACCAACTTTTTCACTGAACTGGTCCCTATCAGCAATCATATATGTGACACAAGTGAGAGAGATTCCTTTCCCAATTCCCTGTCCGTTCAGAGACTATTGGTGTACTTTATTGCTAATGGGGAATCTGTCACAAATTGCCACATAACATGTAAATCTCGGGCGGGTAATACTCAAGTCTCCTTCTGAGTCGCAACTTCTAGCCAGGAATCATGACTCAACTTAAAATTTATTTGGAGTGATATCTTAACACTGGCCATTTAAAGATCATTATTTTGCCCGCTTTAACACTTTGGGTTAAAGGTTTTTTGCAAGTCACAAAATATGACGTTAAAGTCAACTATGGCTTTTTTCATGTCCTTCTTAGGTTCAGCTTATGTCTGACAACTTTGATTATTAGCAACGAGCCCAATTCTGATTCTAACTCACCAACAATGTTTGGGGCCCTATACTGTGATTCCTGGCAAAAATATAACGTCACATATGTGTGAGGGTCAGTCACGATGCCACCGAACCATTACCAGAATAGGAGCTGGGAGTAACTTCAGGGTCCCGACTATCCAGACCATGAGCACTCAACTCCACATATTGAAATCTCCCAAGCCTTTCATATATTGCACCATGATGAGGCTTTTCTGCTGACACAGAAGTCAGGAACAAATGCAGAGTCCTGCTTTCAAACTCGCTCACCGAGAAAAGCTGGACATAAAGGAAAAGTGTTCTGAAGCACAAAAAAATGCTCACCTTTATAGCTTTAAGTTTTGAAGTCTTAGCACTTTCCTCTTCATCTTGAAGTCTCAAAGCAAGAGCTGCATTTACCTTCGGCAGTTTCTGAAAGATATGACATTCACACCGGCAACATATGAATAATGCATAATATGGTAATTTATGGTGATGGCGGATTACGGCTGAACTGATTACATAATCTCCTAACAGAAGATTCAAGAATCTGAAGATCAAAAAATGCAAGTGTGAAAATTGACTACTCAACTGACTGCGAGCATCAACTGTGACATGTTGCAATTTATGGTATTACCAAGTGCAGTGGGAAGTGGAAAATAAGAATAAATGGAGTACATAAGAGCTTAAAGCCAAGATTAGAATTGACAACTATATATGAAACCCATAAAATTGACTGAGGTTTCCACAAAGAATAAAGTTCTACATATTAAGTGTTGCTCAAAGTGCAAAAGGATGTTCGACATTGAGTTAATTTATAATTTTAGGAGAGGGTGATAGCATTCTCTCTTTTGACACTTGAAAATCAACAAAAAGGAGAAATCTGGAAAAAAGAAAAAAAGGAGAAATCTTGAAAAAAAGAAGAAAGAGGCCTCAATAATGCCCGATCTAATGAAACGTCAGAGTAACCGTGAACCATAACTTTTTATGAACAATGAGTCGATATTAACATTAATTTGAGGAAAACAGACAATTTTTCATTGAGATTATGCAGCTTGAACACATATCTCTTTATGATTCAATGCAACTGTTAAATCCAGAGGTGTTATTCTACTTAACGCAAAGCAGAATCAACAACAGAACTGCCCAATCTTTCATCATGTTCATGAGTTCACACATTGCTATTACAACTTCACACAAGCATATTGAATACTATGTTCCTTTGTAGTGTTTCAACCCTGGCATAGATGTTACCATGGTAATTCCATACAGCATTTACACTAATTGAAAGGATTTACAGTACTGGTGTATATTCGAAATTTCATTAAGACCTAGGGAATTTTTTTTCTGCCTTTATTGGTTGCGTGCCATGTATCAATCACATGTTCTGTTTGTGATTTTCTCACCACATCTTAATAATGAATCTCATAACCACCAACATACTGCATACATCCATTTCTTTCTTTAACAAACTCAACCTGTTGAAAAGGAACGTTACGATAATTTGAAAGTTGTGACCTTGATCGTCTCAGCATTTTAATCACAATCTACAGGAACCCAATCTAATTTTTCACAGGTGTCAATTTCGGGTAAGAAGCACACTTTGAATACAAAGAACGACAAGGGGCCGCTTTTTGCAGTAATCTGTTGATGTTTCGGCAACATTCCAACCCTCGAGGCAACTGGAGATCTTTCAAGACTAGAGACATAATCCTTTATACATCGATATTTTGAGTTATGAACAGAATATTATTTCAAGATTTGAAGTGCCTGCTGCCTTAAAAACGCATCTGCTCTTCAGTTAATAACACTTTTTCTTGTCACTGAAGTATTCTTTTAATAGGGCGCGTAAGTTTTCACAGTATCCGAGCAAAGGACGACCGATTTAACCGGGCGCCCGATCATCATACTTCGATTATGCCCGGTGTTTTTCTCACACCCTTTACATACATATAACTTTACATATAGGCCCAATATTTGTATGCCTGAGAGTGCTGCATAAGTGCTCCTCTAACTGCACAAAATGATTTTTCATCAATTTTGACTGATATTTCCATAAATATTTCAACTCCACTTTCAATACTTCACGATCACTTTTGATATTTCACGATTACCTTCAGGTTTTACGATATTATCGACTTTTTCGATATTCCAATTTTTCTTCACTGCAATAATCAAACTGAATAGAAATTGGTTANNGCAGCCGTAACATTTTTCTTCAATGCAACAATCAAACCGAACAGAAATTGGTTATTACCGGTTTCAGTTATAAAAAAAATATTTACCATGAAAGCTTATGTGTGTACTCAATGTAACTACTATTTTTACAATATTCAAACATTTATTCAGTTTCTGAAATATAGCTATAAGTTTACATATCTCAATAAGAAATTCAATACTTTAATGCTTAAAACTGTCACTAGGGAGCTTATCAACTAGAATGGAAAACCACACAGATCACACTTGACTGAGGCTGTAGGTTATGCAAATTTGATTCTTGTAAATACTAAATGATAAAGATAATAATAATAAGACGTATTACAGAACCAAATTTTAACCCCCCCAAAAAAGATCCCAATGTGCTCTACAATGTAGGTCCCCCTACAAAGGCAAAGACCAAAACAAGGTATACAAGGAAGAAAGACTACCAGAGAGAGAGAGAGAGGGGAGGGGGAGAGGATAAAAAGCATAAAAAATAACTGTATAAAGACCTAGTTTGTAACCTAACTGGAAAGCAAAAGGAACTTGGCACGGCTTTTCCAAAGCAATTTCTCCTGAGAATATCATCATCCTAAAATTTAAGAGACATCCTGAAAAATTGCATTCAGCCTCTAAGAATAAATGAACCTGAAAGGATTTAGTAGACTGGTTGGAATTTGATGAAGCGAGACCAATTTTGGAACTCCTTTCAGTATCTGAGGAATGCAGATAAACTCTGACAACATGAAAGAGGAGCTCTCCCTGTGTTGATTTGTTGTATCAGAAAAGTGAAACAGTGATAGGTGAAGGTACTGTGATTCAAGGCCCTCAAACATAACCTACAAAATTGCTAAAAAGCACTGCAACGTTGGTACTGGTATGTCGATGGGAAACTTCTTTGAAAGACCAGCACAAATTTTGACATTCATTTCAGCTTTTTCATCATCACAATTACCTGAGAGAGAGATTGTTTTGGAATGTGTAACTGAAGAAATAGACTTCATGATCTGATACTTTACTGAAAAGTTGCATTGAATTGAAGAGAAGGAGGAAGTGTACCTTAATCTTCTTGACTCTGCTTGCTCTGGCTTCCTCGATCTTCTTCTGTATCAAGTTCTTCTTGTAATTTTCGAAGGCGAAAGGATCTGCTATGGACTTTGCCTTGTGGTAGAGCCTGATATCCATGAAGTAACCATGCATGTAGGCTCTTAGTAAGCTGGAGCCAATCAAATGGCTCAATCCTATCAAAGGGAAAATCGATGTATATAGACACTTTTAAAACCAAAAACTGCTTGGAGGTGGACATGAACCTGAAGAACAGAATTTGCTCGTCAAGGTAAAGGCTTACATCCTCAAATCTGAACAATGAAGGGGAGATATATTGGATTGAGGGTGCTGTCTATTAAAGGTAGTCCTTCCCTGGTAAAATATGTCCAACAGGAAGGAACCTAATAAATGATCATGAAAAATCATGGAAATGGAGATGAAATTTTCCATATCTGACAGAACAGAAAGACTTGGGAGTTTCAAGAGCTTATGCCAGTTGAATTCCTTCATGGACCTGTACCTGGTAAAAATGATGTAAGCAACACCCTACATGTGACATTCACATAGCAAACACTGTCACCACATTCAGTGAAAGAAGTGAAAGAAACCTCTTTGAATTCATTTATCTTTATGGAAAGGTTTTGGGGCTCTTTTTCATCTCTCTGATACATTGTGTCCACCTGATCTTCCAATCTCGCCGTCATTCAAAAACTTTTCTTCTGCACCACAAATTTGCTTTGCAGGGGAGTAGACTTCTGAAAAAACAGACCATGCTATGCAGCGCTGCACTCTGATATATCAAATATCATCATGGAAACAACCTTAGCAACTTGAGGTTTGAAATCCTCTACCAAGACAAGGATCTTCTAATGAGCATTTGACAAGGAAAAGAGGGACCTCTTTAACTGTTACACTTACAAATCTGCCTTCGAGCACCTGAATACATGCTGTCAGTTGCCACATCATATAAATCAGCATTGCCATGGCAACCAACATCAATATCCCAAGAGAATCATATTGTAACAAGAAAAACCTTTCATTTTTATTTGTGCCACACTGTGCCAGATACTTCAGAGCATATCTGAACAGTGAAGTTGAGGCAAGGAGATGGGAAAATGGATAAAAAAAAAGGCTCTTTGGGATAAAGCAATATCCTAAACATTTCACTGTGATTTATAAGTAATTAAAATATTGACTGGGAGAGCGTTCACTTACTAATTCATTTAATACTAACAAATTGGCACCAATTACAAACATCAGCTATCAAAAAATTTCTCGTCTTATAAAAACATGTTTGGTGGGAACTTGAAGGACAAAAATATCGACTCACCTAAACCATCGAGCTCTGTTTTTGTGACAAATTTGTAGTCGTCGTAAACCTCCGACTGGGGATTCTCTTCCAACTCCTCGGTCAAATTGTCCAAAAACGAACACCATTTTGGGGCTGGCCCGAGAGACTGAATGACAAAAAGGAGTAACGTGGAGAAGATCTTTAAATAACTTCTGTCTCTTGTTAGTTTAATGAACTAGTAAACAGAACGACATGTTTCAAACTGCGCTTGCAAAACCACTTACTGTTAAAGCTTCCCTCATTGAGATGTGGTATTAGAAACGACACACAACAGTTAAATCTTGACCTTCGTTTTACCCTTAGGTTACTTGAAATTTTCATTCCAACTTTGGTTATAAGGTGTGCAGGGTTCCTGTATTTTCTAGGATATCAGTTTTTGTGACTTTCCAAAACCAAACGAAGAATTTCCAAGACCTTCTTTTTCATTTTTACATAAACACTTTGGACTGTAACAGCAAAAGCAGGATTAGGTGAAGAAAAAACTAAACTTTGACAATACAAGTGAGAATGGAATTCAATATCACTAGTGACGAAGGATCAATGTCACTTTCTGAAAATTTCCAAGACTTTTTTGGGAGTTCACACAATTTCCCTGAATTTCAAAACTTTGCCACTCCTTGAAATAATTTTCTAAATTTTCAAGACTTTTCCAGGCTTTTCCATGACTGCACCAACCCAGGGGGGGTGTCTTGCACAACAAATGCATATCAAAATTCTGTTTATATGGAGATAAGACACTTTGAACAATTTTTAATCTTTTAAATTTGAACCTTATTAATGGGGATCTCATCAGAAAGCATACCACTTGATGAAGAAGGATGGAACAGAAAATATCTGAAATTTCTTTTTTTTTTCACAAATATCCGTTCTACTTCTTCTTTCTACGAAAGCTTTCTTTTCTGGCATCACAAACTTTGAGGGGAATGTTGCTAAGTGCCATTGCAAAAGACCTCTGCACTGCAAGGTGCAATGTGCTCTACCTCTGGGATATCTTCACCACACGTGTCACCTTCCAGCCAATGTAGCAGTGGATCTCCGATATCAAGAGACATCGAACAAACGAAAATAAATGCCTGGCATGCGGTGCGCCGTGGCGCTACCACACGCAGCTCCGTGGTTGTACAGATTGATATGTACTGGCAGTGTGTGATGTCTAACCTGACTTGAGCCCATCTGAAACCGCAAAGACTATTCTAGCCTACTGTGCAAAATCAGAAGCTGGTCCCAAGTGTCCAGACCTTCAGGGGATAACATTTGACTTTGACAAACTGATCTAAGTCTCTTCTTGAAGAAAGCAAACAGAAATATTGACCTGCTACAAGAACACCTTCAGGAACTAAAAACAATTCTGAACTTACAGGTGTGAAGTATATGGACATTTTGGGGGCTTCATTGGCCATGAGTATTAACCCAGAGTTTGGTACGACACAAACATCATTTATGTCAGCCTCAGGTTCTATCGACACGAAGGGTTTTCCCTGCAAGGAAACGAAAGCAAACATTTAAGAACAGGATTTTAAAAAAAAAAGTACTCTTATTGTTCAGGAAAGTGACAAATGAAGTTCACATTACTGTTTATCTTAAATTATGGTATGAAATGCGACCGCTCTCATGGAGAGTGTTTTTCAGCTAAGATACTGGCAGGTGAAATGTGAACTTGAATCAACCAAAGATGGTGTCACAGTTTGTTTTATACATAAAGGACATGTGCATTTTATTTAAGAAGTAGGAGCAACTGTCATTACTCTATGAGGAAGTATCATATTGAGGATCAGTGAAATGGAGGACAGTTTGAGGGAAGCACACAAATTTACTAAACACAGTTGCAAATCTGGACTACTCCATTCAAATCTATCTATAATCTGGACAATACCAATCAACTATATCTTTTATCTGGACTATACCATTCAACTCTATCTGCAAACCTGGACTGTAGGTTTCAACTACAATCTGGGTTATACCATGCAACACTGTCTATTATCTGGATTATACCATTTAAATCTATCTATAATCTGAGCAAAACCATTCAGCTTTTCCTATTATTAGGACTACACCATTCAATTCTACATGACAAGTCAAGTAAGTGGATGGAAATTAAGGGTAAAAAGCCACACGAAAGAAAGTGAAAGAAAAAGAAAGGAGAAAAAAGGAAAGAAAAGTAAAAAGTTACAAAACTGTCAAAATACAAGTGTAAATCACCATTACCATAGATTTAGTAGTCTCTTTTTAAGCCATTAGTCAATGAATTGGTTTCTACATGCAAATGTAAAATGGTCACTAGCTGCATTTATGAGCATTGCTTTTTTTTTTTGTATCAAACTGAAACAAAGTAAACAGGTAAAAGGCCCCAGTCAATAATTTTTTAAAACTTTTTTTTGTGTGCAATTTTATCAAAAGTACAAAAAAGGTGATTGAATAAAATTGAAATTTGGAGATGATGAGGAAAGGGATGAAAACGAGGAAACAAGTTTTAGGAGGTATTGGGATGAGGGATACTCACCGTTTTTTCGTTCCACATCTTGAGTCCTTTCTTATCGGCTGAGAGGACCATGTCCATGTCGGTCTTGTAATGTATGCTCCTGATCGGCAACTGGTAACGATGATCCTTGACCAGGAGAGGCTTGTCCGATCTGACGTCGTACAGCAAAATCTAGATAGATGAAAAATGGAAATACCGAAAGAATTTAGGAACTAAAAACAAATGTTCTCTGCTCTAGATTTGTTTTATATTTTCAACTTTCCTTTTGAAAAATTAAGCACTGTTTTTACAAGGATTAGAACAGTGTCCTGGATGTTGCACAGACATATCCAGAATATAAACAATAGCATGAACTGTGATTCTTTCATAACCTGCATATCTCCAATATGCATTATGAGTGTTTGCCAAATCCTCACTGGTAAGTCCAAATTGCCTCATAAAATCTTTTCTCTACAACAACCAGATTATTTATGATATTAACATTTTATTGATAACTTGAATAAACTAAACAAACATTCAATGCATTAAAAACACTTCAATACTTCTGACCTGTCCTGTCGATGTTCCCACGGCAAAGTGTAAGGCGTCTTTAAATTTGAAGGCAGTCACTGATGGAACTTTCACTATTCTGTGAGATGAAGTATGCAACAACNNAAAAAAAAAAAAAAACAAAGGAAAGGAAAGGAAAGGAAAGGGTTATTCCCATCTACATGGACTTTAATACATTGGATACCATTGAATTGCTTGATCAGTACCAGAATGAATATATTTATTGCAAGTAACCAGTGCAAATACTATTATAAACAACTAACACTATTTGTAAAGCAGAATAATGAATATTCAGGGTCTAACCTGCCACATGTTTATCTATTATATTATTTTCAATTAAGTATAGACAAATCTTCATAATTCAAGACCACAGAAGCACCACAGCATACTGCTTGTAGATTTTGTCATTTTTTCTACAGAATTTTCCCTAAGAATTGCTACAAAATACTTGAAAAGAGGCCCAAATATGTTGCTCTTGCTGTATCTCATATTATAAAAATGCTACATTTAATCATATTTAATCATGATCCTGTCAATTAGCCAAATTGTTGGGCTGCAGACATTTTATGAATATCTTGTAACATTCTCCTCCCAGGAACGTGCGGTTTCCAACTTACTCAGTTTCCCCGGTGACGCTGCTGAGGGCGCAATCCAGCTCTCCGACTTGACCTCTGGTTCTCGGGTCCCAGCAGATGACTTTCCCCTCTGATGTACCGGCTGCTAATAGGTTATGCGCTGGGTTGATGTCACAACAATTCATAGCCCTAACATAAGAAATAACAAGCAGAATTCCCAACACCATATTTGAACAATTAGTTTGAAAATTAGTGAATCTTATTGGATTTGACCTTTGTGTTTAATGACTTGATGAAAAATAGCTCATCTTAATGTCCTCATAAAAAAAAATATGACATCTTCTAAAACTAAGGATATCATAGCCTCTCAACCTACAATCACCTCATTTTTTTATCGTGGCTGCGTGCATACGTTCATTCTAAGAATCAATAATCTTGGAGGGCATGAAAACATCCTCGCCTTTCCCCGTATGTGGGGAAATATGATTTGCCTCATGGCACATCACTATTATAAATGACCAACAACAGGTCATTTTTACTGTTCAAGCTAGTGGTCAGGAAATGTAACAGTTCAAACCATCTTGTTCCTTTAGAATTACTATTTGACTTGCACTTCTACCTTGCACTGTTCACATCATTTGCATTGTAAAATGCTGAACAATGGGGTAAGAAAACATAGACTAGCCAATACAATAACAACACATCTTCAGTCTATTTCGACTGACAACATCTGGTTTCCCTGTTGCCTGACATTTTAATCCAGACTCTTCCTGATACGTTTTGAATTTTTCAGTAACAAGTGCTAAAGCCTCTAAATGGATGATACTACCAATCTTCTAAGCGTCAAAATTCGTCTTCTTAACATCCGCAGGGTTCTAATTCCTTTCATAACTTTATACTTCCTTTTCTTCTGCAGGGTCTTTGCCTACTTTCGCTTCTAACGGTGTTTTCATTTGAGCTGCTCTTACCGAGACACTGGCATGTTATTCATGTGATACATTTCATACCGCTATGCAGTCTACTGCATGTCACATGTAATCTTTTTCTCCCAGTACACTTCAGAACTATGGTTCTTAAAAGATCCTAAAATCTTTCCAAATTACAGACATCTTCATAGATAAATCAATTTAATTGACAGGGAACTGCAGTACTTAGTATCTTAACATTTAAGCCACTGCTTCAGTATAAGTATCTTTTCTTTATGTACACTTTTCGGTATTTAATGTATTTGTTTTAGTTTATAACTGATTTCTAATTATGACACTTCTTGTTATGATTAAAATTTAGGACTTTGAAAGAGGGTGGACTTAAGAATAAGAATTTCATTTGTAATACTTACATCGCCTTGGTAGTGAATGGCTTGAGAAAACGTCCCTGCTCCAGGTTGAATCTGTATATCTCAGGGCTACCGAAAAGAACAAAAATTTAAACAACAGAATTACAGATTTCATTACAGTCAGGTATACTTGCAAATAGCAGTGTTGGACAATCTAGATTACCTGTTTCACTGCAGATACTCTAAGTGACCATAAATCAAGGAGTTACCATTTTGTGTCGGGAAAGTTGTCTTTACAGATATTAAGCATGTCAAGTATTTAACCCATCGTCACGGCAACCTGAAAAATGTATCATGGCCGACAAGCATGAGTGTTTTCAGATTTACTCATAGAAACAAGGGAAATGTAGGATGATGTCAAAGCGACATATTCCGAAGCCATTCTGAAGGTCAAACCGTGTGTTTAACTGACAGTATGTCAAGTACCTTGTATGCAAATGGTGACCCATAAGTAACCTGGATAGTCTAGTGGTCGGTGCTCATGACTCTCGCATAGACAACAAAGGTTTGATTCCCACAGGATCCTCAAAGACGGTGCATTGTATTTGCAATGCGCCCTTGATTAAGTCACGTAACTTCATCTGCTGAGGTCCACTCGGGTGTTGAAATGAGTGCTAGTTATGCTCAGAAGTAAAACCTGCAAATTGACTAGCATCCTGTCAAGGGGGAGTTAAAAGTCCTATCCACACGAATCTTGCTAAAAATGTAGCAAGCAGAAAGGAGTTTCGCATGAAAGCTTCAGAACTGAAGCTTTAGAAGAAAATTACGATGCAATTCAAATGCAGTTTGAGAGTTGAGATGCACAGTGCGAAGGCACACATTTTATCCAGCTTTCTACCAATATCATAAGTGCCCTCACATTTCTTTATTTTGGGGTTCACTTGACAACACAGAACTACACAACAAGTCGATAGAGCCAGCTTCCAAGGCTATGAGAGAATACTAGTGCTAACAACTCCAGAGTGTTGAATAAGAAACTCCCAAGGTACTGAACCATCACATCCTGCATGACCAGAAACCATCTTGAAATCCTGTGTTGAAATATGTGTTGAAATATGCTGTAATTTTACATCATAAGCTTGTTGTGAACGAAAAGAGCAATACTTCAGTGAAGAGACAGCACTAGCTTCCAAGTATTCATTAGAGCTTTTATTACCTGGTTCCCACAAAGAAGAGGTCACATGAGGGGTCATGGTATGCCAGGTCACGACCCACCCGGGGGATCCTCAAACGGTGGTGTACCCCGAATCTGGTGTGGAACTCTATGTAGCGGTCACACTGCATGAACACCACCTGGCAACAAAAAAAATGAGACTGGTGTAACAAATTACAGGCCAAGGCCATGGTGGCCAAATGATTCCTTCAAATGCTACTCAACTGGGCCCACTTGCAACATACCAAATGTAGGATGGTTTACTGACTATTATATCACCCAGACACAGTTGTAAAATGGGCTTCAACACCGACAAATTAGCCAATATGGGTACTTAACACTGTGTGAGACTCTTAAGTACATACTAACACTTATGGAGGCACCTTCTTCAATAACATTATTTGTGTTTGGGTGGTTACTAACAGTGACTGTACAGTGAATGAGATTACCAAATTCAAATTAAGGAGAGCAAATAATTAAGAATAAAAAAACCATAAATATATCAAAAGACAGAGTAAAAACACTTTAAATTACAAAGTAAAATTTGCTACTACCAAGACTAAGGTTGGTGAATGTAGTGACAAGAACAGCGAATCTCTAAGTGTATCATGTTAAATGTATTTCTCTGACCACATACTTTTTATTTCACTACTTAATCATTACCTTTGAGTAATCTTCTGACAAGATATGCAACTTCACAACTGCAGAGAAAAGTCATAACAGAGAGAGCATAAGAAGACATCAAAAACAGTT
>VJOZ01059901.1:4497-23417 GCA_009801055.1 Stichopus horrens
TATTTTCTATTGGATGCTGTGTTTGTCACATACTGTAGCATTTATTTTGCATATTCAGTAACTGAGAATGAGTAAGTGTTCAAGCTGTAGTGTATACTTTTGCTGGGGTGGTTACGTTGCCTTGGCATCACAAGAAAAGACCCTTTAACTAAACACGCACCCTCCGATGGTGCTAATTCATCCCTGTAATTGTTATCGTCTTGCAGGGAGTTTGAGAAGATGCGGTGAGGGATGATGACCAAGACAATGATGACGCCACAGAGAGGACGAGAGATGGCGCAGCCTCCTCATGCCTTCTACAAGAGACGAGTGATGGGGAGCACCGGTAGCCTCCTGAATGAGGGCATGTATGAGAAGGATGCAAAGGAGCAGGAAATCAACAACAACAACAGGAGGCAGCGATATCGATTTGACGACCATATGCTCCCATCCAAAATAATGCCTTACAGCGGCAGACCAGACAAGGTATGTTTGTCCCTTCTCCACTTAGGATTTATCGTTGGCACGATTAGGCGCAAATTTAATGTATCCAGCTTTCCGCCCAAGTCGTGGAGAACCTGGAAAAGTCGTGAAAATTTGAAAAATTACGTCAAGGCCTGAAAAAGTGTTGACTTTGAAGGAAAAATTACGTGAAGTCCTGAAAATGTCTTGGAACTTTCACCAAGTGATATTGGTTCTTTCTCATCTCTTGCTCACTTGTAATATAAAAATGTGTTCTCACAAAGTGCAGGAACGGAGGCACAAATTTCTCACTCTCGTTTAAGTTGACGCTGTTCAATTTGAAATTATCCACATGAAACCAGTAAACACTTTTCATTCTTATACACACACTGCAAACCTAATGATGGATTAAAACGAATCCTTAATTGATGTCAGGTTTAAAAATACACTAGAGAAAATACTCGAGCATCCTAGAAGCATTGCAGACAACAGAGTAAATGCGGACTTTATCAACAGTCCTAAGAAGTAATCAGGCAACTTTGTCAGACATGGTGGCCTTAAGACCAATATCGCATACCTCTCGAGGAGTTGGGTTTGATATTGCAGGTGTCATCGTTTTTGCGTGCGGTGGTATGTTGCATTGGGTGCCTGAATGCAGAAATGAATACACAGTATCTGGTACCAAGGGTATTGTCTTTGAAAGTTTCAATGCGGTCTCGGTGTGAGGCAAGGCACATTGGTAGAAAGCGTGTAATCGCAGAGAGATACGGTCATTTATGGTCATTTATTCACCAAAGAGATGACAATTGGTTTGTGCTTCCATCTGTTAACTCCAAGCATGTATATATGTGTGTACTATAGACAACTAGTGCCAAAACCAGAATATCTCGATATCCAACGCAACTCGAAAAAATGTTGTAGCAATATTGCATATATTAGTCATACATAGGTCATATTTCTTGGTCAAATTCAATAGTCGTTGCTATTCAAACACTCAGAATTTTGTCTTTGGTAATGTCGCATACTAAGGATTTATTAAAATGTCAACATGAAAATCTTGAAACAACAAACCTCGCCTGTGTGGTTTATCACTTCCGACTTATTAAATTTAGTTCCTTTCACCATAACAGGATGAAACAATTGAAGATGTTTTTTTTTTTCATTTTTCATTTGCACAGTCAGAATACTAGAGTTCTGAAATCACACACTGCACAACTTGATTCAACCACTTTCACAAGAAACTCCATCTGACAAAGAAATAATTATTTACCCTACTGTACCTCCTTATGTATTTGAAAGTGAAAGCCTATTGTTTGTTTGTGTGTGTGTTTGTATGCATCTGTGTGATTCTGCAATGGTTCTTTTGACCTTTTTTTTGTGAATGAAATTGTTCAGAAGTAGATCCTTTTTTCCTCAAACTGTCTCTCGCTTCCAGGCTGCTGCCGCCAACCAATCACATCCCTTGACTGCTGCGTCTTCTTGCTTCATGCTGCCGTCATAATTGATTGGACATTGGTATTTACCAAACACCAAATTTCTTTTGTTGTTTGAAGATGTATTATTACTAACAGGGTGTTTCCCTGCAGGCTGGGCAGTCCACAGCAAACAGACAGCAGCTGATGTGGCTGCCATAAAATCAATATGTTTCTATGGCTCAGTCATTCAGTCCGTGACAACCGACGATCACAGCCTATATTCCAACTGTAACTTACTGGCTTCACGTTCATTTGTAAGTTTGTAGAGGGTTGCCGGTGTGTTCGTGTGTGAGAGATTCTGAGAATACTGAAGCAATAACAACATAGTGAGTGGTAGGATATACATCAGGTCTGTGAATCCTCTCGGTGTCGGCTGAGCAGAAGAGCCGGTGAAGTCCGTGATGTGCCCGGTGCATTCGGTACTATGGCCGATGATTACATCTTGCAGCTGTTTTTGAATGTAAGTCACTCTAGATGTAAAGGTCTCCACCTTCCTCTGGATACTTTTTTCACCAATAGTCTGCTTGTCTCTGTTTTTGTTGTGGTTCTTATTATCCTCAGATGTAAAATGTTTAATTTCCAACTTTCTTTTGAGTGAATTCATCAGCGGCTTTGATGAGGATTGTGGTCATAAAGTCAGGTTTTATTCATTGTATTGCATGATGTACAGTATGTTCATGGATCGTTTTGGAGAGAGAGTACATATTAGTCCTATTTCTTACAATAATGTTCATTAAATACATTCATTGGTACTGTTTATTTTGTTTTGCTGTGTAAGCTGGCTTTGCACCTTTCTCCTAGAGCTTTATTTTTTCCTTTCAATGGTGGTAGTTCAAAGCACCCTACTTGAAAATCGAGACCAGTGTTAGAAACTGGTCATCAATGGGTTAAAGGAATCGTGGTCAAGGTTAAACAGAGATGGGTAATAGTTAGATTTGTTTTTCATAGAGATGTTCCCTGTTAATTTCAGTCTTGTTATGTATAGTTTCTGTCGTCCGAAAAAATGTAGTCTTATCGATGTCCATATACTGAACATGCGTTTTGGTGTAAAATGTTTGAAGATGGTCCGTTCATTAAAAGCTCTTCATGGCTGTCCAACTTCTTCCATTTTGGCTCTCTTTGTCCTAATATAGCAATGTTTCACCATCATACATATTTTATACCACTGCGACCTGTATTGAGGAGAAGGAACAGGTCTCCACTACAGAGGTAATTGTCATGGCTGCTTTCTTGCTCGAATGATATGTAGTTTTCATCAATCCCTGTCTGATCTTGCCTGTGTACTTACCTTTTTGGCGTCAGTCCCTACGCGTATATGGCTGCCGACCAAAGAGCCCGCCAGCGATAGTCATGACATTTCTTTCACAGAGCCGGGCCAAAACTCAATGAACTTAAACATTCATGGCCATTGGTGGTCCTTTGGTGGCTGCACACACAGTAACACAGTGTACTGCATTAGGGTGACCAGGTACATGTTTCTTCACAGTCATTCCACACAGCTATCTGTTATTGTAGTGGAGTTTCTCTCTACGGACCGCTTCTTCTTAGCTCTCATATTTTTTGAGCATGTTCCTGATTTCTTACTTTTGCTTTCTTTTCTTCTTGATTTGTAACAGACCATGAGCACTTTGGTGGATTTGGCACGTTGTTAGTCTCATTTTACTGTGCAAGTTCAGATCAAAACAGAAATTTCATTGTAGTTCTTGGTCCTCCTTCCATGCTCAAGTAATTCAAATGCATGGATAGTTTCTCACTGCTGGGGAAGAAGTTTACCAAATCCTACACTCAGAATATGCATCTGGTTCGCTGAAATGAGACTAAAACTTTGAATTCCCTTCAAACTTATTTACCCATCTGAATGCAATCAATTCATGCTGTGTCCAAACTATGCTTAGTCGTAAAAGTTTGTCACACATATTGCTTTCAAGTGATTAAATCAAAATTGCTTGGTTTCTGTGGTATTTGACATTTCCAGTCGAAATTTAACCTTCAGCAGCAAGTTAAAGCGAACCGCAGGCCTACATATCTGTCTGTATATATCCGAGCTGGTGTCGACATAATTTTCAACTCTTCTCAGTTTAACCAACATTTCACTTCAACATCAGAAACAGGTCATGTGTGTTTAGGGACAAATGTAGTTCTAAGTGTTGAGATGCTTGTGGCTTAAACATGATGTAGTTTGGCTTTTACAGCACCCACTGTAAGCTTTGGCAGGATGAAGTTTGTTGTCCCCATATATTGGGTAGTAAATATGTGACAGCTCCACAGCTAGTCACCCTCCTCCATATTGTTAATCCACATACTACACATTACTCTTTCCTCTCGTAATTCAGTTAATCACCCTTTCAGCCTCGGGAATGTCTTGAAAACAGGCACAGACATGCATCATTCCTGGCGGCATTCACAGAGAAGGATGTACACAATGGCAGGCCGTGATGGTACCGTGGGAATCCTGTTTGATGCTGGTCTTGTCGGTGTTAGCGTTAGGGACAAAAGTCTCCTTTCAGAGCGTGTTATTCACCTTGGAAATCTAGAAGTCAAACTGGAGGTTTTTTAAGTCACTCAGGTGTTGAATTTCCAGCCAGTGATCTGGAATTTAGCCTCACAAAAGTCGCCTGCTGGCGATGTAGATGGAAACCCCATTCACCAGCTAAGATACTTTGTTGCCTTTTCTCGGGCGTAATCGGCAAAGAGTGTGGGGCCAGAAATAACTGTCAAAACACTCTGCTCTGCGGGCGGTGAAATGGCAAGTGTTAAATCCTCCTTTTTGCAAATCGCTGCTGGGATCCATTTTCAGGGATGTGTAAGGCTACAGTCCTGTTTATATTGCTGCAGTTTGCTAATTCCTGCCATGTTAGGTTAGAGGTTATTTTTCTTCTCTTGGGCTCGTCATTACACATTGTTTGTCATACATCCCTCACTCATCGATCAACAAATTAAACAATCTTAAGCATTGTGAGGCTAGAATGCAGTAAATGGAAATGTCTGGCCATGTATCCTGCTGTGCATTCATTATTGTGTTATGGCATGGTATGTGAGTGGTGTAGTATTCAGTGTCCTCAAGGCCTTTAATGTTCCCACTCTTGAGGGAAAGTTAATTTGAAACTTGTTACAGTGAACACAACAAGTCATACTAGATGGCCTTATCAAGACCCAGTCTTGCAACTGCGCTGTCAACCTCATCATTTGTGAAACCTTTGAAAAGTGATGCAATTAGTGATACCACTTTAAGGAGTGTTGATGTGCACTGCTGATAACTTGAACAGTACATGTTTAGTACATTCATTAGTACTGCACCTCTGCAAAAACAAGACAATACAGATATTTGAGCCCATAGACCAACCACCTGTTGGGAAAGTTAATGATTTATCTCATTTGCAGTACAGTTGTTTTCTAAAAAAAAAAAAAAATGGTTCAAAGTTGTAGTTTACATTGCAATTTGTGGAATATTGTTTTTCAATTCAATGATGTTTTAGCATTCAACAGCAAAATGTGAAGCAAAGTTATAATGTAGCTTGTTTTTTATCATGATTTAAAGGAGGGTAGGTAGTCGTGACAAATGTTTCACATAACTCTTTGCACATCTTGCACTCCAGTAATGAAAATGTGGTATATTGATGCAAGAACCACGAATTATGATTATGGACTATATGCTAATACCAATTTGAGTGACTGCATTTTCCCTTCAAGGCCGGTCATGTGACCATACTTATACAAGTCTGTTCTTGAAAAAAATCCCCATTTCAAGCTGTTTTCCTTTTAACAAGAAGCAACGAAACGTACAGCCTATAGGTTTGCTGCTTGGTAAAGCCTGTATCAACATGTTCACTGGGACACGCTTCCAAATATGTGGAGCTGTTTCTCAAAGCTGGAACAAGATAGACAAACAGCAATTCCCAAGTGGTCAAATAATCAACACCTGTGTATATGTTTACATGTGGAGAGAACCCCCGCTGACCTTTTACTGGATTTCTTCCCTAAGGCCACATGCATATGTCCAGGTCAAAATCTTGCCACTGGGTTCAAAGTCTGCCACAGAAATGACTGGTCCTCATATATACTGGTGTTGTATCTCATTCCATTACATGCTTGCACATTGCAAAAATAGTTCGTTTCTGGTAGGACACAAAAAGGGGAAAAAATGATCATGTGATTGTGAGAATTTGCATTAATTTCTTTATCAATATTAGAGCAGGGAGTTGCTATTCTGAATAGCAACTCCCTGGTTACAGGTAGCAAGGTACAGTATATTGGTATTTATTCCAAACTTACCTGTCTCCACATAACTAGTGATTTTTGAAGGCACATATTCAGATGTGATAAAGTTTTTGGAATGTAGTTTTCTGTGGAATATGTCACAGCATTTGTCATAAACTTAAGCTTGGATTAAAATTCATGTTTTTGTTTTAAACTTTTTTTCACTCTTGAGGAAAAAAAAAAATTAACATCTAAGTCAGTTTTCTGTCAATTAGTGAATGGTTGCTGGAATTTTTTAGTCACTGTGCGGCCATTTTTTGGTTTCTTAAGAATCTAGGAAGGGGGTTCTTCGACTTATTTGGAAGGCGACAGCACAGACACTTTATTTATTTAGTATTAACATTATCAGTTATGTATGTTAAAGAAAAATAATGATTTTTAAATGGAAAAGAAAACGGGGTTTTTGGTCAGTCTGTATTAAATCTTTTGAAAAGTGAATGTACTTTGTAACTTTTTTCTCTGTGCAATTTGGAATTCTCAAGACCTCAGGGGACATGTTGCTGCTATTATGGATAGTTTGTTCAATCTAAATAGCAATGATTTGTATACGAGTGTGTGAATTTGTGCATGTGAGCATCCCAGCCGGCATGAAATGCTTTTGAGTGATTAGAATTTATACCTAAGTATAATTTTACAGTTCTAATATCTTGTATACAGATATATAATGCATGATTCACCAACTGAATGCCATTTGCATTATTAATATTCTTGTGTAGCATGTATTCTCCCATGGAGGCCATTTTCTATTTCCTATGTTTAAATCTGCAAAGATTGATAAATATCATGCTGGTAGTCAAATACCAAGTGCATGGACAATTTTACTCCAGCCTTTATCAAGGATACTCAGAAGACACTCGGAGCAGAGCTATTGAGTCATCAAAAATGCCAATTATGCAGCAATATATGCAGGGATTGGGAGTGTATAAAAAGTTTTTCAAGTGCCCAGCCTGCCTCCCTGCACAGCTAGGATTGCTGATAAGGGTCCTTACTGAACGCTATACTCTCTCAAGGGGGGATACTGCCTTGTTTGGCCTGATTTGTTTGTCAGTTTTCTGTTGTCGTGAAAAGTTATAACCTTTGTGATCAGGTGTGTGTTTGTCATGCCTTACTCATTAACATGTTGTCTTGCAGAAGTTTGGACTTATGTCATGTTGCTTACAGGAAACCTGTAAGCTTGTGTCTGAGCCTGATGCCATATCATTATAAGGTATTTTGATGGACCTTATGGAGCGCAAGAATCCTAATGTTTTTGGTGAAGGATGAAAGGTCATCTGAGGTCAGCAGATGCCAAAATTTGAAACTTTGTAAACACAGTACTGTATCTCAAGAACAAAACTTAGGCTGATCTCATATTTATTCGATATAAGCCTACATGTGTATCAATCATGCAGTATCGAGCACAAGATTTGTATTGCTTTTGGTGGAGGTCGAAAGTCAGCTGAGGTCAGTGGAGGTCAAACAGTAAAAACATATTGCAAACATGCTATTTCAAGAAGACAAACATGAAAGTGGTCTTAGATGTGGGTTGTCATTGAACTGAGACAACGGTAAATACATACACTGATTCTTCCTTAAATTGAACGTTAGGAAGGGAACATGTGTATATATAGTGTTGATCGCTTGTCAAGCCCAGTTCCTATTGATTTTAAAATTGTGTAATGTGAAAAGGTACCAATAGGCCACTGAAGCTCACATGATGGAAACCCCAACACATTTTTGCATTCTGGTCCCGTCATGCAGTGTTGAATTTTTCATATTTTGATCATTCAGTTCAGGGGGCAACTAACATTTAAAGTGATGTTGTCCCTTTCAAAATTGAGTTGTTCTGCCAAAAATGATGTCTTGATTTATAGTATATTCCCCAGTTTCTGTACTGGTAGCACGCTAGCTCCCATTGTGTTGTTCACAATTCATTAAAGCATTTCATCTGATAATGTTTCAGATGTTGCAAGTAAAATCTTAATTTGATTCAAGCACTCACGAAATTTGGTTGTCCATAGAACAAACAACCTTGTACCAAATGTGGTGGTCCCAAAGAGAATTTGGGAATCCTGGATTCCAGGTTTACCACTAAACTTGGCCACAGCTGTTTTATGTAATGTTAACGTGTACTGTATGTGTGCGAGTTGAACCGTGTCGAATTCCCAAATTGGAAAGTAAGTCCTGCTTCAATTTTGTGACTTCAACTGTTGCAGGACAACTCATCGGTCAATGTCTCGATCGTCTCAACAGAACCCCCGCAATCATTTGAATTTTGTTTTTCTCTAACTTTGGCTTTGAATATATCTATACTGCTGTAAATATATCTACACTGTGAGTCTTCTGACAATTAAAGGAGGTTCATTTATCAATTTTATCGCTAATTATCAAAGAGCGATGTAAAATTGGAATTGCAAACAAAAAGACATTAATCACATTCAGCCTTTCAGCATTCATGACAGATTTCCCTGTCTTTTCTTTTGAAGTGGCACCGCTTTTTGTACTTCTTTTGTTCATCAATTGTCGTTTTCTCTGGATGCATCGGGGTCTGTCGAGTTTGGCATCGTAGGTGATGCTTCACTTGTAATTCTAGACAGAGGGATATTGATTTTATATACCTCATATAATGAGTCTTAGCCTGCTGTCACATGCAGACGTACTTACGTAGTGGGATCTAATTGTTGCGTCTGCGCGGTGTTAGGTTGCAGGTGCATTTAGCTGAAAGATTTAGTGTCTTCAATCAAGCACCATAGTTCTGCATGCTATTGAGCTCCCCGTTACTACCCGCAGAAGATTTTGCAAGCGGATGAGTTGTGCCCTGTTTCAGTTGCAAGCAAACATTACAAACAAGAAATAATTTAAACAGGTATGTTGATGTATATATATATGATGAATTCCTGAGGTATTCACTTGTGCCTCGGTTTACCTCTTTCGCCTTTTCCTTAGTTCTTTATGTCATTGCTTCAGCCTTTCGCTGTTGTAGTGAAAGAGCACCTGTGTCAGCAACAACAGTGTGGACAAATCACAGTAATTTCACAGCAAATTTGTCACTTTCTTTCCCATTTGTTTCCACCTTGTTAATGATTTTGGTGAAAATTCATCTCCATTTTCTTTTTGTCATTTTGTTCATTTCTTCAGCCGAAGGGACTGATCAGACCAATCGCTGTGCGGCCTCCCTCTCCTGGGAGCGCCTCCTCTTCACCTGGTTTCACAAAGAGAGTGGTTGAGTCACCAGCGCTTTCTGACACCGGGGCTATTCGTGGCCAGCCTCCCGACGTGGTGCTGACCAATCAGAGGAGAGGAATCGCATCGCCAAATGGTTTCATGCCAGGAAGTAACCACTTTGGTCGACCGCCCACCAAAGCCGTTTCCCTTCAAGAAATCCCACCGGCGGGGCACCACAATACCAATGGCATCATGGCCCACCACGAGAACAGATGCCGGCCACCTCACAAGAAACTTCAACCATCCCAGTCGATGAATTACTTGGACCAAAATCAAAGAAGGTTAGGAAGTTGATGGTTTGTGTCGTAAAGTTTACCGCTTTACGTTGTAATTTCCCGTTTAAATGAATCCCATAGAACAGAAAATTTAAATTTTTTTTTTTAAGTTTCTCTCCATAATTCTAGTCAGTCAGTTTTTGGATGATGCATTTTTAGCATTAATTCAGGAAAGAGAGAGATACCTGTGGGAGAAGGGATGGGGTAGGGACTGCAAGATGGTGTGAAAAATACTTTGGAAGGGAAATTGATATCAATTGCAAAACATACACCCTGCCTATTTTTAGTATGGATCATTTAATCTTCGATGTCATGTGAGTCTTTTAATGCATCTCTAGCTTGTACCTTGCTGGGTGTTATAGGTGCAGTACCTGCATGTAGTGTAATGGCCTACGGTTATGAAACTGTAAAGGAGTTGAGGGAACCACTTACTCGTGGCAGTGTAGAATGAGAGTAAGCTTGCTGGTGCTACAAAAAGTTATTAACAATGTGAGCAATTTGCAGCCAACAATTGTGTCCATAAATATTCCATGAATGCTGAGATTTTGGGGTATGGAATGCTTTTTGTAAAGCGCAATCCGAATGGGATGTGTGGTGAAATTAAATTTATTTATCAGTCCATACTGTTTCTGTGTACTGGGTAACATCACGGTTGACAGAAGCATTGTCAGCCTGCTTGCAAATTGCTGTACAAGTCACATAAGTGCTGACGGAACTGAACATCGTCAAGTTTACTGATTTTGTTACTTATCCAGCTCTTCTCACAGTTGCTGTGATTAATTCATCGCATGTGTGACATCATCGTTGTTGTTTGAAAAAGTACAGAAAGAAACTCTTTCATGTTCTGTTGTCTTAACTTTCTGCTGCAGATTCTTAAACCATGTTATTTAAATCATGAAAATTTCTTGCAACATAAATCTTCAGGACTCAAAAAGCTTGAACAAGGGCAAAGCCAAAAGGAGCAAAGTGGCTTTAGGTCTATGATACTTCATAGGACATTTACTGAGAGGCACCACGACCATCAGTATGGGTCCAATTAAGCCATGTCTTGAGTCATACCGAGGCATGGTCTTGGAACGAGAACAAGTCGTGACTTTTTGCTCGAGAAGTAGAGATGCTATGTCACTTTTTTTTTTCGTAGCATCCTTGTTTCGGAATGATTCTGTAAAATGTGTGGTGGAGAAATTGCAACATAGCTGGGTTTTGAGCTCAGTTATCAGGACAGCCGAAGTGTAATCGACAAAGCCCTCCAGGACTGCAAATCAGGGTCGATGTGTTTAATTGGCACATTGCCAAGGATTGTAACCTTGACATTTTTCGTTTGCGATCTTGAAATTGTTGCAGATTTTGTGATTCAAGTTATTTCCATGGCTGGACTACTCTGTCTTGATTTGCAGTGTTTGCGAGTTTCTTTTCCTTTGTGCAAGTAGGACATTGTCTTCACTCGAAAAGCTCATCTTTAACAGGCAAGGTAAAGGGGTTCATGAAAATATCGTTTGGAACTCTGGACCACACACTGGTGGAATGTATGGTCATTTTTCTTGCCATTCATTCAAAGAATATATGCTGGAACTTTTTTCAATCATCCCAGTGAAGGAAATTTTGTGGAATTGTTCCCTTTGGATACCTTACAAACATATCCGCCAAGTCTGTGAAATTTATCATGAAACATTTATTATTTTGGTTGTCTGCTTTGTGTGGGCTTCTTCAACTCGGAGTGTACGTACATATTGACTTCAATGGTACAACCCCTTACAACATTCTGTGAGATTTTAACTCTAAAACTATGAATAAATTCTACTGGTAGGCATATTCTTTTCTTTTCATTTCTGTGTCCATCAATGTTTCTCATTTGCTACGGTCATAAACAATTTTGAGGAATGAACAAAAAGTCATTCACTTGCTTTGTCCTGGGACCGAAAATGAAAGAAACATGTTAACTTGGACAATAGCCTTAGTTTTTGACAAATGGATTTACAAGTATTGTAAGTTGAAAGCAGAATGCCAGGTGTCGCAGTGGTGCTTGCCCAGGGGCCGGAGAGTTTGCTCATGGTTAATGGTTAGTCGTTTCTACAGCAGTTTCAAAATGCATGAAGTAGGAGAATCCTTTTGTCTGGCTAATGATATGTAGAAAGTTGATACTCCATATATTGCATGGTAAGTGCACATTTGAAATTTCCCAGCATTTGTTTTCGTGAATATCCGTCTTCTTTCATGGCGGATGTCGCTTATTGTTTAGTGCACAAGAAGGAAAAGGGCATGATTTTGGGTTGCACAGTTTTTGTGAATGTGAATGTTCGAAGCAAGTCATCAAATTGAGCGACCCTGTCATTGAGGTTTGTTAAACCAAAAAGTTGTAGTTCTTTGTCGCAGTTTTTTCTTTTCCTCTCATATTTGCTGTGCTTTGCGTTTGAATTGATTGTGTGTGATATAAATTGAATGCTCATTAGAGTCGACCTTGTTAACTTTTGTTTTTTTTTCATAGTCATCAACATTTCCGACTCTGATTGCAAAGGAAAGCGATCCCAAAGCTTTAGCGTTTGCCAGTAATTTTGCCAGGCTTTCAAAGTTAGAACTGAAGAAAGAGAATTATTTCGTACAGTGTGCAGGCAGATCGCAGTATTGTTTTGTCACAGTGGCATTTCTCTTATGACTGGGCACTTAACTGAGGACTCCCAACTTCCATGTCTATATTTTCACTATTGCACTTTCTTAACCTACGATGTAAATGCAAGCTCCCATCAGGACGGGCTATTGATACCAACAGCACTTGAATAAGAACGAAAGCAGTATAGACTGGCTCGTGGTTTCAGTTTGTTTTCGAAGGTTAGATTGCTTGTAATAACTTCACTAGCCTGTAGATCTGTGTCATATGTAGATGCACATTACTGATTCTGTGTTACTTGTGGGTATGCAACACCCATCAAGGAAGTGAAAAAATCTCAGTCCAACGGCGAAGCAAGCGGCCGAGTGATGTCTGCTCTTCACTGTACTGGAGTATAGTGGTAAGTTCTTTGCAGAAATTTAAAAGAGACGATAACCGGTCGGTTTCGCAAAGAGGAGTGGCTTAGGTCACCTTTGCCATGCTCTTTCTCACCTTCCTCTCTTCCTGTGTGAATCAAATAAACGTCTCGGGGGACAGTTGGAGAAAGATGTAGTGCTGTTTCTGGATGTGTTCCACAGTCTTGTTTGAAGGTATTTGATATTTAGAGGAGGAGTGTTTGATTTTTTAATGTGGAAATATCTGGATTTGTGGAATCTTTGAAACAGATGCATATACCAAAATTTGTTTACATGTATTCAAATCAGGGCTGAAGTTTTGATTGTTGGCTATAGGTTGTAAACTGTATTCAGCACCTGTTTTGACTGGTGGGTTACTCAGTATACTATGTTCATTTTCTCTCTTGAAGTAACTTCTTGAGCAAATAGTTTACATGCTTGGAGGGAGTCATAAAGCACCCTCGGAAGTATCCCGAAAATGTGAATGGAACGTTCATGGAATTTGGTAAACTAGAGGTGCTTAAATATGATCATGATAATATCGTCTGATTTTGCAACAAATTTACAAAATTTACTTTTGTTATGCAGATTAATCTAGGTTACGTTGCATCAAGCTGTAATGTACGCAGGATTGACTCACAGTCGACAGGCCAATTTTTCATGCATACGCAAAGGTCAATAATGTATAATTTAATCGGGTTGTTCATATGTCATGGAGGTAATTTCAACCAATCTATAACCTTGCTATGATTTATGTTCAGTAGATACCGAAAACTTTCATGGGAGTTCTATGCTGTACTTTTAAATGTAGTAATTTGGTATGGAAATGTTTCCACTATGGTTATGCAGCATCAGAGGAGGGCAGTAAAACTACAAAAGCATTTTTAAAGGAGGACTTTTGTGATGTACATCTTACATGACCTCTTTTTTTTTTCACTTTTTCTACCAGACCAGGTATAATTATATCTCTGTAATAAATTTGTGGAATGATCTGAAATGATCTGCCAGTGGCAAAAAAATGGCACATGGAATGTTATTTGTTCAATAGCCATCAGTGTTTACCTGCAGAGTTGCTGGTAAACATTGATGACCTTTGACCAAACAGGATTCAATGGTCGAAGCTGTAGAGAAAGGCAATAAAACACATGCTCATGAATACACAAATTCAGGAGATGTGCTTTTAGCCCAATTTGGAAGAACAATTTAGGGTTGTTGATTTGACTGAAATCAAACACAATTACTTAAATGAAATTAATCAATTTAAATCGTGCTTTTTTTTTCAATTAAAACCATGATTTTAATTATGATTTTAACCGAGTTTGATTTAAATTAAACAATCCTGGAAGGAAGTTGAAAATGTCAGGAAAGATGTGAACATGACAACTACCTACAGCATCCTATTTTAAATTGTGAGAATCTTCATGGTCTGAAATATCTTTCTTTTTGCCTCTCCCGTATTCATGTATCTCTGCACCCTCCCGTTTCGTATCGTCATACTTTAAACAGGATGTTGGGACCTGTTGAGTTTTTGTTAGACCTCGTTCACACTGTCAGTGCTGATGCGATTTCCTGTCGAGTTCACTTTTCCGCCTTTCTATTATTTTCGGTTCACTCGCCTGATCCCCATTGTGTTTATCTTTGTTTTGTCACTGTTTGTACATTGGCGTTGAAAGGAATTATTGATCACGGCTGACAGCCTCTTTGGTCGAAGGTTTCTCTGCGACAGATGAAATGGATGTTCAGTCTTGTTAATGGGAGTTTGCTTTGTTTATTCAGGGCGAGGTCTCCTTTGACACACACATAAAAAAAAGCATACAGGAGAAGGTTGAAGTACAGAAAAAGAAATTGTCATTTTTCAGCTCATTGATGCTTCATTACCTCTTAGTCATCATATAGAGCTAAGGACTGTTTACAAATGTAAAATTTAGTCATATGTAGATACAATGTAGATGTTGCAAAATGCTACAGAAAAAAAAAAACAGATGTCAAACTGCCCATCTTTGTTGGCTTGTTCCAGGACTTGTGTTTGTTCATTTGATGAAAGAAAATGTAACTGTTAATTCTATTTTGTCACTTGAAGTCCTCCAGTGGAATAAGTGATGGCTGTGAAATGTATCACACAGTTGTTCGCAAGAAGGCTACTGAAGAAACATATGTAAATATGTAACACCCGTTTCACTGATTTTTGTCTTGCCTGGATCTTGCTTGTTGCCATGGCGACTGAAATCTTGCATGAGCACGAGCATCACGTCCCAAACTTGCAAAAACGTTTGGAAAAAAAAACCAACCGAGGCTTTAGCAGTTTGGTTTTATCGGTCAAGTCGAGACATTGCTTTATTTCAGAAGTGCACTTTTAAAGCATACAGTAGAATACTATGAACCTGTAGGCTGTAAGTAATAATGTAAATTATTCACTACATGATTGCCTGGCCTTGATTACAAGATTGAAATGTCAATGTAGAATGCGTAGATAGATGCAAGGATTGTAAAAAAGGGGTCGTGCACCTGGTGTCAGATTTTGACATTTTGGACAGTAAGTAAAGCTGTGTTGTTGGATATGAGAATGTGTTTGAAGAATGTTTTGCATGCGATTCAGATCAAAGTGGTGTTGCAAGGGGATTGCGATATCATTGGAGCGTGTATGGATATGATCTCGTGTCATTTTATATCGACATCGGAGATTTCAAAGTAACCCAGGCAATTACGAGCAGGGCAGTGTCACACTGCACTGTATTAAACAGTTTATTGTGTTTAACCCTGTGGAGATAAAGCGTAGGATTTATCTTATCCTCACCCATCATACACTTAACTGATAGGAAGATTAACATGTGGTTACCCTAGTCATTCAGTGAGGTGTCATGTCTATTTTGAGTGACTTTATCGTTCTGCCAATTGATTCTGCTCCATTGTTTCTGGGGTAAACTGTTTTGTCTACGATCTCTGTGTGAAAATTTACATATGGTTGCATTCCTAATTGTTAAGTGGACACGATGCCTCCAGTCCTTTCAGTGGAAATTTGCTTTTTTATGGTCATCGCTTATGTTCAGACAAACTTTCAGACGAGAAAAGCATCTTTTCACAAATTTTTTGCAAAGAAGAATCGGGGCACACCAGGCTCGGTTGTTGTGAAAAGCAATGCAGTCCCCATTGCCATGTCAAATGTCAATGCAGAATGTGCCCACAGTCGCAGGTCCATCTCTTGGGAGAATTCTGTGACCCATTGTTTGGCTTCTTCAGAACCTAAGGGACTGAAATCAGAGCGAAGAGAAAGCAGAGAAAGCTGCCCAGCAGCGTGGATCATATGCTTGGAAGGGAGGAAGGCTACCACCCCTCCACAGGGAGGCTTTAAGGATCAGATGACATGGTAGTGAACTTGGGGATGACTGTTATTACTTTCCATATACTTCCTTATTATCTGTGCTTGTCTTCAGATAAATAGCTTTTCACGGCTTACCTGTGATGTAAACCAATCAGAGAATAGTTTTGATATCCCTTGTCATTTAAGTCTGGGAATTCCCATCAGCATGTATGCTGCTTATAACTTTTCCGCTTCATCGCCACCATAGTCGTTCAACGAGTTCCAAGCACCACTTTCAATAGGTTTTATGTTTCGTTATTTTTTGTATTTTTTTCCAGCCCTGGTTGATATGAAAGTGATAGAGATATTTCTTTCCTCGAGGGCTATCGTCTGATCGAAAGTTCTCTCGGTGATGTTTGTGTGATTAAATGTAGCCTGGTGACGTATAAACTTGTATGTGCTTGGGAATTTTGAAGGCAAATTATTTTGCACCCTGTTTGGTTCAAAAGTAGAGCTTTGCTGTTTTGTTATTTTTGCAGAAATCACCCTCCGCAGTTGGAAAGAAGAGGTCGCAGCTACAGTCATTCTTCCATCCATGACAACCACCACGACTCGTTGCACACCAGCCAGCTGAACCACAGCAGTCTTTCACCACCTTTGGAGCACCGCGCCGCTTCCTACGACAACAATTCCGTTTCCTCCCACGTGTCTTCCATCATCGAAGAGATCTCCACCGATGAGGAGGGGCCGGTGCTGAGGAACAGAATTCAGGTATGGTCACCAAGTTGAGGGATTTATGTAAGACTAAGAATTTAGGTGTAGGTGGATCCTGTTAACCTGGTCTCCTCTGCTCAAGGTTAAAGATTCTCTACTCTAGTGGCTTACACTGATAGGTTTGGAGACACTAGCATGTGGATACAAATGGAATACGATTCAGTTGAATTTCAATAGATTACACCAATCTTGTGTAAAATTGGTACCTCTCTCTCTCTCTCTCTGTTCATCCCACTCAGAAAAATCCCCATTTCCTCTTTCTCCCTTCATCCCATCCACAGTTAGTCATACCCATCACACAACTTAAGCACATGTCAATCATGGATTGTGGTCCTTGTAGTAAAACATGCAATCTGACTCCTCCACGTCAATACTCCCTAGAAGCTCTCTGTAGCTTTACAGAAGGAAAGCCTTCAGAAGTAGAATGTTTATAATAGTGGCCACAAGTTGGACACTTCAAAACCCAGTGTTGGATGTGACGTGTGTAGGACATGCTTCCAAGTAGATGATGGGGAAACGGACCAGTTGACTTTACAATGTCAAGATGCGTGTGTGTTACGGTTGTGATGTTTGCTGTATCAGAAAATTCCAAGTAGAATGGGCTGTTTGATTTGTTACTTTGGTGGGATAAATTTGTCGGTACGAGAACAACTTTCATTATCCTTTTCTTTTGCTGCATCTTTGATCGTTTGACTGGTCACCATAATTGTGCTTCATACAAGTTATTGCTCCTCTTGGCTCACCACCGCAGCTGTGAGTCGCTGACATCACATGGACCATATGTCATCGCTTCTGGGCATCTCTTTAGGTGTCAGTCAGTCAATGCAGGGACGGTGTCCTCCCGTCTCTCAATGCCTTTGCATTACAGGTGTATGGGAAGAGACCACAAAAATGTCTCGTTGTTACCGTTACCATTCACAAAGAAGTTTTAACACAGAGGCGGGACCAAAATGACCATGGTTGCTATGGAAACCAACATACTATCACCATGTTTTATTCAGAATGTGTGACAACTGGTAGTGCATTGGTGTTGGGGTATTCTGTGCCTGGAACTTTGCTTCCCCAGAGCACAAGTTACTGAAATCAAAGCGAACAGAGAGCTGCCCAACTGTTGCAAATTTTACAAGTTGCATGCAGGTGCTTCCCAGTTGCTGCCATTGCAACTTGTTTCTGTTACAGTTGCAATTGCAGCCCCCATTTTTTAAGCCCTTTAGTGACAACAAATAAATCATCATGCAACTTATATAATGTTTTACCAAATAGGCCAGAGAAGTGAGGGCGTTTGTGCCACTCCTTACTGTTTGCTTAAATGGTCGTTAAACTCGATGGTGAAAGGCGAGGATGCTGCACTTTCACTTCGGGTGAATGAGGAAACATTAGCAAATGTTTAACAACATTGAAACTTTGGTGGAGATGTTATTTATTTAGTCAACAAAGGGTAACTTATCACTTTCCCCTATGTGTGGGAGAGCAGTCACCTTTGGTTCAAATGTCAGGGAAGTGAAACACAATCATATTGTGAAGGAGAGAGTATAGTTACTGCTAGAAATTGGTATTGACATATCAAACAAAATGTCTGTTATCAATTAGCGAAACTACGTGGCAGAGATAACTCTGTATTGTTGGAATTTGTTCACATGAATTTAAGCTAATTCTTCTATTTGTAAGTTTCTGCCAAATAGATGTGTGGAAGGTGGATTCAATGGAATCTTATACACATAACAAGTTAGTGATACTGTGGTACTGGCTCTCAACAAAGAATTGCTTGTTTATGCTCACATTGACACCATCAACAATAAGGAGTGAACTGACTGGTAAAGGCCTATTGGTGTTGATGAATATGCATTAATTCAATAACACAGTTCTTCTTTCAATGACATCTTTTCTGTAGTTGTAGCATTACTCTGAATCTAACTGAGAAAAATGAAACTGTGAAGTTGAACATTGTGATGCATAAATTTGAAGTAGGTGGAGCTCCCATCCTTCAAAATAGAGCACAGTCTGATATAGCAACAAGGTCACCTCATATCATGTTTTCATTTTTCCACAAAAGATTCATCTTTTTATTTGGGAGATCAGCCTAGAGACCAGAATCACTTTCTTGTTTTTTTTTTCTTGCAATGCTATCATATTTCCCAACTGTGTTTGGCTGATGACAGCCAAGCCCTATCTCTATTACCATTATTTATGTGGGAA